>KZ308218.1:369973-532229 GCA_000376725.2 Ladona fulva | reverse complement strand
CAGCTAGGAAGAAAGTAATAATAATAAATTTGTAGTTTTTCTCAAGGAAACTCTATGAGAATATACTTTAGGATAATATATGGATTAGAATATTGTAATTAACTGTGAAATTTAAACTGAAAATTATCTCTTCTATCACTTGGAAAAAAATTGATAAAAGAGCATGTATCTGGTAAAAACAATCCAAGTACTTCATACATTTTGAAGAGTATTTGTCGATCTGTAATCCTCCACATACGAAAACAAAAATGAGATTTTAATTACAGATTTTTTAAATAAAGAGGTAGTGTGAATATTAACATTTACTAATCCATTTTTAGGATATTACTATATTTTTTTCAAAATCGACACTTTGGAGGGCTAATACTTCACAGAATAATATAAGTTTACCATAGCAAGTGAACGTACGGTAGATTTGCTTCTTAATTTTAAATTTGTTTTTTTTTTCCTAATTCGGGCAATAATCTTTGAAGTAACGACTGCTCGCGACAGCCGGAAGCGAGAGAAAGAATTACTATTCTCGGACGTCAATCTATTTCGGAATTTTCGACGCGGCGGCAAAAATAGCTTCGCATTTAGAACGTATCGCCTTCCATTGAACCTTTTCTGATTCACGAAGGAAGCTCTCATCAGCAAGGTTCTAGAAACAAAATTCATACTCAAGATGGGGTCNTTAAATGCACATTATCATAAAAGAAAGATAAGCAGTTTACTAATTACGATAGACCAGTCAGGAAATTTTCTTTAAAAAAGGAAATAATATAGAATGTAATGCCAAATGGGAAGGTAAAGTGAGTAAAATGATAAGGGTCTTTACTGTGAAGAGATTGACACTGACATTCTTCTTAACAAGAAATAGAAAAGAATCGAGTTAACAATTTACAAATAATCTCTTTGACTGAGTTTTTGTAAAGTACATGTTATCAAAAAAGCTAATTACTTGGGAGAAGAAAGCCCTAAGCTGTCGAAACTGAATGTACTTCCGGTAACGAAGCCATTCCTTCCATACAGAATGAGTATTACACAACCCCAGATGAAAATGTTTCTTGACGATACGTGAACACTCTAAAGAACGATCCAACGAAACCAGACGTAAAATCGACAGCGTAATCCCTAAAAATATAATATTCAATTCGTAATCGAAGAGAGTGAGAGATTACCCTTTAGCGGTATTTCATAAACGGAAACCGTATCCAATGGTACCCTTCTGCCACTCTGAGCACAAATAGACTGTCATTTGCATTGAGAGCCCATCTCGCGTTCCTTTCAGCACTCGCATTCCCGTAGGAGAAATAATGATACCTCCCAAGCCTTCCATTCAGAGCCATTCGAACCAAATAGTTACTTATTTATATTTTTTCATGAGAAGAAAAAGAAGCCACAGCCTCCCAGGCTCACAAAGGTTCAACCGCGCGTCATTACGACTGCGAGAGAGTCACGCGAAAGATGCGGGCGTTTTGCTCTTCCATTATCAGGGTCAACGTTTTTGACGGAGCGGATGCGGAAAATCCTCCCAGGCCTCTGAATGTGAAGGGAATCGCATTCGATGAGGAAGCATGCAAACATATTTATAGCGCTGCCGAAGAGATTAATCTGCGAGGATGCTTAGCGTTTCATTTTATAATAATTGTGGGGGATACCAATCCTACTACTTGGAGGGCTCAAGGTCAGAGGAAATAAATTTTTAGCAGATGGACCTTCCTCCAATGTCGAAAATATGGAATTTAAAGGAAAGCCGCGCGAAAAGTCGAGGAGAGCTATAGTTCGTAATTATCCGGCGTTGCCGTTTCTCGATAAAAGTAATTGGCTTGTGATTTACAGTCTTGTTTCATTCAAGTGCATTATTTTTTTGATTTATGATACATCGCCTTATACCCTCAGTTCGGGCATCAAATCCCCTAAATGGGGCTCACGGCTTTTAAAAATACATTTCCGCAATGGAGATTTTTTCAAAATAAATGTAATGGAAGGTTTCCAGTTAAGTTAGAGTTTCATAGACATCGATAAACGAGAGACGTTAACAGGCAATATTTAGGCAAGCAAAGATTTTAAGAATAACAGAATAAGGTTTCAGCCGCATGATTCTTCTGTGATATGTTATTCACCTTTCCCTAATCCAAGCGAAGTTTTATTTTCGCTTCTTCTCGAGCTCGGTTTAAGGGTGCGGGCTTTCCTGCGGAATGTACTCTTGGATGTTTGCGCAGGTACGCTGGTAAAAAAACATTAAAAACAAGCGATCCACAATCATTCTTATTTATATGCAGAAATGTGTGATTGTTACGGCAGATTTTAAGTGTACCTTAGGATTTGGGATCCTACTTGAACTAGCATTTTGTCTTATGAATGCGATTACGGAACCAATAATCTCCGTAAGCTGAGGTATCTTTACATATTGAATGCAATATCAACATCAGTAATCATGATCGTGACTTTATTGAGTACGAATCTTAGTTTTATAAGACCGCTATTACAGTTAACTCTTACGTAAAATACGCGACCATATCCTAACCAAGAGTCGAACCCGTGATGTTTGTCTGGCACAGTAGCCCCTCCGCTATCTAGGCCAAGAAAATAACTTACAAAATGATTTGCGATAAAAAATATTAACATTCAACTTAAATTTTTTCCGAGTTTATTTTACCGGGACTATTTTTCAAGACCAAAAATGCTAGTTTCAAACTATAGCTGCACACTATCACTCGAAGTTAGCTTTTGAAATGAGTAAGGACAACTCCCAGATGGAAATTTATGAGTAAGCTTAGAACTGTCATCGCCTACGGAAATGCGGGGGATTAGCGGGCAAAACAAAGTGTCAGTGACACAAATCCCATAGAAATCCTGAGGACGGTTGGAATGACTAAATCACAGCGAACCTCGTAGGAAGGTCAATTACGGAGTAAGTAACCGTAAAAAAGGTGGTTTCCACAAGTAGATAGGCCAATTATACAGAATCTTTATTTTAATAAGCTTCTCCTGGATTTTCATTTGTCCATGGGTGGAAGGGGTTAAGCAAGCAAAGATAAGTGGGAGAACCGAGGTCCTCTCTGCAGGGGACCCATTTTTCAGAGCCGACATCTATCAGCGGGGATCCTCTTCGTTACAAGACACAAATATTTCCTCGCATATCAAATTGGAGTTGATTCTGTACAGTATGGAACATGGCACTACATCTACAAAATCAGGAACACAATAAGTTAATGAACGAGTAATGTTTTTCATTCGGCAATTTTTCATTTTCTCAAGGACGACCACCATTCTTCTGGTGACGTTTTTTTAGGTAAAAAGAGACTTCCAGCTATAACGAACGAAAACCAGAGTGGGCTGAATTTTATGAATAGAGAGAGGTCACATACGTCTGAGGCTGACTAATTTATCAGCATCATGCGCTCAGCTAGGAAGAAAGTAAGAAAGGAATTCTTTTGGAATATTTTGGAAAAGCCTGTCGAGTTCCTAAGAGTCCTCCATTGTTTACCATAGTCATAGGCATACCATACAAGGAGCATAACAAGGCTGAACCAGCTGCGACGGAAGATTTATTCTTGTACATTCCCTAGTAGAATGCAAAAAGCAAAACTTATGCTTTCAGTTGTTGCCAAGCCAGGAGGAGGAATCTTCTAAAATCATCTCTCATGTACCCTGTTATTGCCATAATTAGTATTTTATGATCAGTGCATTGATAATCTTATACTATCTTGGTGTCCTATATCAATGCATTTATATCTAACTTCGATCTCTCAATTTTTGGTGTGCAGTAATTTTTTTACGTGAAAACACTGCCTGCGTTTGAGAATGACTGAATACTCTGTTAGACACTGCATGGATGATGTTTATTTAAAGAACTCGAAATATTTAAAAATTTAATTATATAACCTATCTTTTCAATCAAAAGTGAAGATATAAACTTATGCATGAGATGCTACAGCGAGTTACAATACACAAGGTAGACAATACATTTTGCTTTTCTTTCGTTTATTCTCTCGTTTTTAAAGGGTAAATAGTTAAATTATATAAGACGGATAAATAATGGAAGGTTACAAAGTTTTAATTAAAAAGAAAATTACATCTTTTAAAGTCTTCAGTAAAGGCACAATCAAGAAGGGCACCAACAAAAAGCATGTGTAATGATTTAAGTTAGTAACCGTCGTAATAAATTACCTCTTTCTATAAAGACATAGATTTGATTTATGTACACATTGAAAAATACACTTGCTGTTTACTGCTGGATGGTTTCATCACAAGGAAACTGTCCCAAAGACTGGTCGGTGAAAGTAAGAGTGAATAGTAGCAAATATAATTTTAGCCTTTCTATTTAGAGAAAATGGAGGAAGAGACCGTTCGATGAGGTATTGTCAGGTAATCATCTAGAGAAAGCGGTTTCTTCGCAAAGGGCCCATAATGACCATGTCATCAAATCAATCGCTTTAAACTGCAAAATCCCTTCAGTGGAAAACCAATCACATTCATTTCTATAACACTGATTAATTATTTTACTATTATTCTCATTCATTTCTAGTAAGTATAATAAACTCGAGCTTCATATAAAATTTAATAGTCGCTAATAGAGTCGATAAATGGTTATATTTTAGTGAGAAAAATGGATAAGTTTATGTAACAGTGGTACAGATTTCATTTTCGTTTATTAGTCGGTGGTACGCTACCCCCCGGATATCTAAGTATGTAATGGTCTCGTATTCGTACAAAGCGGTCCCAGGTTTAATTACCATAGGGCGTCATGGTGTTGACGCGGCAATATTGGGGACCTTTTGGTACTTGTTGCTCACGATGGGCTTTTGCGCTATGAATTTATGATTTAAAGTATGCTAGGAGATAGCTGAGGAGTCATGCTTTAGAGTTTAAGATTGTTTGGCGCACGTGACTTCAACTTATTTTCCTTTATAATCTATTAAAAAGATAAAGGGTCGTTCCATGGAATCGTTTGATCGCGGAATGAAAATTGTTCGCTCAGATCGGAAAGTAAGCGCAGAAAAGATACTCAAAATGTCAATAATTCAGAACTATTTCAGCCCATTTGGAATTCTCACGCATCAGCGACCGTGATATTAACTGAATATTTTCAGCTGTTGAAACAGAAAATAAAGTTCCCCATTTATATTGTGTATGCTATGATTAATCACACAGAAAAAATCTATCAGCCAATGGATGTAATATTCCTTCTCTATCTTTATTCCGAAATGATATCCTTGATAAATTGCTTTAAGGGAATCTAACTCATCGAATTAATTCTAGCTAAGAGTTAACAATCGGCATTGAGAAATCATGGCGCGTTTCTACGTGGTAAAAACTCGAAAACGCCGCTAAAAATTACCCTTCACCTGTTGAATACCCACTTCTCTGGGCAAAACTTGACGGACATATAATTTTAAGTCATTCTCCGGGGTAAAAATGAACCCATGGTATCTCATTCTCACGGCCCTTCTCATGGCATCACACAATTCTACCCGAAACTAAATACTTCTTATCCGTCCCTCATTCTCCTCCCGTTCTTCCCTCTGGCCTTATACCGCTTATTCTACCCTCTCTGGTCCGAAATTCAAAAGGAGTAAACGCCGCAAATGAGATTGGTCCGTGCCCTGGTGAGGTCATGCCTTGGCTGGTTTACACGCCCTCTTAAACGACCCCGGAGGTGGTGCTAATATATGTGCGCTTGTTACATTCGCCTATGCGATGGAGAAACGATGCAGTAAGCCGACTCCATCGAGCGAACGATGCGATTTTTCACATGAATTCCCCTTCGGAACCATGCCGCAATAAATCGTTCATCCAAGGTCGGAAGTCGGCAGAATTGATACTTATAAACGACGATGAATGGCAGGATATTTTTGGAGATGTTTTAAATGATGCAATTCCCTACATAACGGATAGAGTAGAGCGGTTGCGTCTCTGTGCCATTCATTCTTGCGAGGAGATCCTCAAAAGATAAATGACGATCGTCTCATCGATTCACTCCGCGTCGGAGAATGCGACCGGTGCAAATGCGCGCCCGATCGAAAGGTTAAGAGCTGTGTAAATTTAAACCCTGCATCATCTTTTCAATATGAGGTGATATAATTAAAGGCATGAGAGTTTGAAGTACCTTTTTTTTAATGGTATAATATAGGTGCCGGAGTATTTTGCTGTATCGTTGTAGTTCATCTTCCACACATTGAGATCCTCGATATACTGCCGCATTGCGTGTGACACATATTAATTAGTGGATGGGTTGATACATTCACTCCGGTGACCGCTAACCTGAACAACTTTTCGCACATCTGCAAATCAAAACTAATGATTCTGAAACCATGAAACGGCAGCGAAGGATTCATAAAATATTAAACAGAAGTGACCACATACTGTTAAGAAACATACATTAGATACAGTGCTATTTATTGCCAACAATACTGCTGCAGCGAAAATTTCGATTGATAAAATGCAATTACTCTCAGTTGACGAGATGATATGTCACTCTCATCGTTTTCTCATTGGTAGCCTCTTATTACTTCCGATAGTTGGAGAGTGGAGATTAACATCTTTTCCAGCTTATTAGAGTAATAATCGTTGAATTTAATGCTGTAAGCGCCTTTTTTCCCGATAAAATCTAAATTCATAGGAACACAAAAGTTCATTTCCATAAGCTCTTGTGTTTATATCCAATATATAATGAAAGTAAAAGTATCATGGTGACTAGGCATGTAAAGTAGTGCACCTAGGAAAGTCTTCCGAACGGCATAACTAAATGTTCTAGCCGGATAGCTTGATGGACGGAGCAACCGACCAGTAATTGAAAGATCCGGGTTCGAGTACCAGTTCTGTCAGACATTTTTTATGTCCGTTTTTTCCTAGGGCATAAATAAAACGCATGTTTTAAGATACTTCTTGTGAATTCAAAATATATAAATCATTCGTTATAGTGTAAAATCTTCATAATACCATAGGAAAATTACATTAACATACTAATTAATACTAAATATTGCTAATTAAGTACATACATTTTGAGGTAATTTATGCAGCAGTTGAAAATGTTTAACTTTCCATTTCCACAATTTTTTCATAAAACAGTTTCTCCAGATATGATGCGACAAAATTGAATCAGTTATAATTTCCATCTGAATCATATTTTTTTGTTAAAATACTCATGCGTGTACCCGTCTCCGAAAAAATACTAGAATAAGTGATAATTACAGGATGTAAAGCAACAAATTAAAATGTGGTATCCATAAAACAGATCAACTATACGAATATCTTTCCCCACGGGCAAAAAATAAACCTGCGAAGGACCGAGAGAAAATGAAGGGCAGCGCTTCCTCTTTGCCGTAGGCACCAGAATCTTTGCACATACCTATCTCCGAGTGAGAAGCAAGAGCATTGCATGGCAGCACTTAAAAGGATTCACAGTTTAAATAAGTGGACAGTGGATTAGGGAAGGAGAGAAGATAGAGGGCACGTAGAGGCGTCGACTCGAGGAATCGCTAGTTAATCAGGGCAGAGGAACGGAGCAATCTTTCGGCTCGCGTGGAAGAAACCTTTTGGCGTGATCCTCAGAAGACGAGCGAGGCTGTGATTCACGTGACGACACAGTGGAACCTAACAGGACGCCTATATGTATTCAAGGAGCTCCCGGTGCACGCAAATGTTTTTATCTTTACTTCATTGGCTCACGAGTTGCTTACATGCTCGCCGGATTCCTTTGAAAATCCGAGAGCTATATATTGCGCGTGTATTTTTTTGTCGGTCCAACTCTCGACGGATGCTAACTCTCACAATGACCTACCTCTCTTCGAGCTCCTTAAACAATGCCGCGAGGCTGATATTTGTTTCGCGCAAAAAGTCCGTGTATTTTTATCCTTTCGTTACATGAGGCTTGTTTGCAAGGGTGATGAGGGAAATGAGTTTCACGGAGGGAAGCAATGGTGGCGAGGGATGTGGAAGACGCATTGTTGTTAGGGAAATTTTCATTGCTTTGCTCGCAATTTTCACCTTATTTGGACTTCACTGGAGCAAAAAAGTTTAGGAATCTATCGGGGTTTTGGCATGCGATAGCAACGGGCAGATCTGTAAAGAAGACACACGGATTCCCATAAGAGAATAATTGAAGTCATGATCCTGGTCTAAGATAGAGGAATAGGTAACAATAGTTTCTATACGAGGGAATGTAACTAATAGGAAGAACGTTTGGGAGTGTATAATGTACAGGAAAACTCTAAAAAGAAGGATGATAATTTTTCATAAAAAACTGAAGATCTGAATTTTTTTCTGAGGTGTCTACCTTCCTACACTCTTTCTTTAAGAAATATTTGGTAACAGAGGCTTATCAGTAATTATAAATGAGTATGAAGGTGATGATCAGAATGTATTCGAGGGAATGTCAGATGATTTTCAAGCAAAGAGATATTTTGATGACATTATTGACAACACGGTCAACATACTTTTTGTTAAATGCAATAACATCTGGAATATTGTTCAAGAAAAGATTTCGCTTGCAGAAAACATTGATTTGAAGTCATCAATTAAAAAACCCGACGAACAACATATGAGCGCAAACATTTACATATTTTAAAGTTTAAGAGGAAGTGGAAGGCAGAATTTATTTATGTTGGGGTTTCAAAAATATTATTAAAATTCACTTTATTTCATAAAGTTTTATTTCTACCGATAAAGAATTTTAGTTTCGTTTTCACGAGTAATTGATGATTTCATTGATGTCTCACCGGTTATAAATATTACCTAATGATAAGAAAATTACCAACGTCTTCGTAAAGCTACTGCTTCGACCTCTATCTTAAATTATATGTATGAACAACCTTATCCACTCTTATTGGAGCTCACATCAGAAACTGAATATCCTTTCATGCCTATCTTACTTAGCTTCGCATTCTTCAGATACTGCTGGAGGGGATATCCTGAGCTGTCTACAGTTGATCCCAGTTGCATCTATCATACACTTAAAATTAAGACTAAGACAGGTAGATAACGACAATATTATTATAGCTCCTGATTTCTGCACATAATTCCGTCGCTCTCTCAGTTATGCCACCTCATACCCCCATCTCGACTACCTCCTTAAATAATTCTTATACTTCCCAATGAACGCCACTACAGAGCACAAAATTTATTAGACAAAATGCCTCCAAATGTAGCATTCAATACAATACATGCAAGGGTTTAAGATAACAATTTTTCAGTGTTAACGTTTAGCAAATGGACAATGGAAATACAACGTTGAGTCATCTGGCACCATAGTTTTCTGGAGTAAATGATTTTCATGATTTTTCGTATATCTATAGCACAAATTGTAGAATCTGTAAAATAAAAATCTTCATAAATAAAAATAATTCGTGAATAGAATCTTGTTTGATTAAAGCGGTCTTAACTTTAAGTAAATACTCAAATAATGAGAAATTTAAGGCAGAATGTAATGACAATTTTTGGAAATAGGTATAAATAAACAATTTCATTGCTTCAGAACTGTTTCCATCGCATATTTTGCAAGAAGTAATAACAATTGATAAAAATTGTTAAAGAAAAATCCTACGAAGGGTTTAAAATTAAAACTTCTGCAGATATAACCTCAGAAATTTACCCTAGGGCCTCGTATTCAACGTATCTGCAAAGATTGCTTACATTATCAACAGCATATTCCTCATAAATCATCAATTTTAGGCAACATTTTCGCTTTAAAAGCAAGCTTCCTTTTTTGTCATTACCATTAGATACTTTTACACGATGGCTCAGTCAGAAATAAACAATAATAAATACTTAACGTAAATCTCCTTCTCCTCACCTGTTGTTCAAAATCCTCAAATGCGACATCGATTTGGTTAATTCAACCAACCGAAATTGCAACATGCAACTATTATGCAATTCAAGTGAATTCAACCCAGTTATGGAAAATTTTCAGCAAACAATAACACGGAAGAAGAGAAAAAAGAAAGCGCGACATAGGTTTCAGAGCTGAAGTAAATCATCAACTTGTTATCGGCTCTGCTCAATCGGCTTGAGCATGCGCCCGGAAAGCGGGGGACCCAGGTTCGGGTATCGTACTCGTCTTCAGATAACGCAAGATCATTCTCGAATTTAAGATCGCCACAATACAACCAATGTAATTACGATACCTTTAAATTTAACCATTCATTGTAGATTCAGGTAGAAATGTTCGCAGTTTTAAATAAGTTTTAACATAAAGTAAAAAATTGTTTTTTACTTTATCTAAAGAAAATTGTCTCTTTGGGAATAACTAAACGGACAACGAAAGATGATGGTGTACTCTTGGATGAAATAATAGGCTTCTACTTTGTTTTGAGAATGACTTGGCCACTCATTCTTAAATCATTGCAAATCTCTTTCGCCCCCATTAAACAGAACAAAGGCAATAAATAAAAAGGCCCACTTTCACCAAGATACTTACTCCAAAGTACATTGAAAGCAAAGCGCGAATCTTCAAAAGGTCTCATTAAAATTCCAAAGAGACCTCCGAGTGGAAACGGGTCTGCGTGTTCGTAGTCGTTTGAAAACCACAGATGTATCCGCATTGTATTTTGCAAGACCGACATTTCTCCGTTTTAGCAGTGTCAATTAATCCAACCCGAAAAGTGAGGCGATTTGGGAAGGGGAGAGGGTAAGAATTCTTGGCAAGGGAACGCGACTCTCTCTCGTGCTGGACCCGAAAAGGAAATCCTTCATCGGCCGAATGCAAAGCATCTGCCCATGCCACACTGATCTCATTCCATCTCTCGCAGAAATGGGGCATGTAAATCCTCTTGAACGAGAGTGAAAAGGTCGGAAGGGGCAGTAAAAATTCAGACGCGTTTACCTGCCTTTCGACTACCATAATTCACTCTTTGTATTGGAGTAAAGTGCTTCTAAGTTTCAACATTTGCAAACAATAAAGTTATAAAGTCTTCCATTTTGGTTCAATACGACTCGTACTCTGTTGATAAAGCCTTATCTGCTACTTTGGGTTTTGAAAAGACAAGAAACGGCAGTATTTGAAATCAAGAGTGGGTTCATTTTGGTGAACATTCTGCGAAAACCATCTTTCCGTATTAGAAAATTATTAAAAATTTTCATTATAAAATATATATTACATAAATGACGTTCTCAATTACTATTAAAATCGACTGTAGTGGCAACGATCGTAAAAAATCAGATAAAAAAAATGGAAATTGTAAATCACTCATATAACTAATCTTTCATTGCATGTCCCATTTTAAAAGCAAAAGCTATCAAGAAGTATTAATATCATGCAGAATATCGGTTGTTAACGATACTTTCTAATTTTTTTAAAATTTGAAATGGAAATATTATGTAAATGTTTGATTATTTTATAAACTCATCAAAATCGTTCGATGTAAGGTTAATATTAACTCATACAAAAATTAATGTAAATCTAATTTTTTAACATTTCAAATGGAAATATTATGTAAATGTTTAATTATTTTATAAGCTCATCAAAATCGTTCGATGTAAGGTTAATATTAAGTAATGCAAAAATTAATGTAAATGTATGAATTATTTTATGAACTCATCAAAACCGTTCGATGTAAGGTTAATATTAAGTCATGCAAAAATTAATGTAAATGTATTTAGCTGGAGCCAAAAATGTGATCCATAACAAATGGATGGCAGGAAAAGTAAAATAACAGAAACGGAAAGTTTTACTCTGTGAGTTACCCGAAAAAATTATTAATGAAAATTCGAGAAAGGTAATTTTGATTTAAACGTTTTACTACTTACACAAGTTACAAACAAATACTACCAAAATCGATAATTTTTAGTTCGACGAGATGACTTTTTTTGCAAGATAGAAACGGACAGTAGACCTTGGCCTCTTTTTTTTTCGTTACTATTGCAAGGTTGAAGTCTTTGCTCCAATTTCTCGCAGCTAAATAATAAACATGTAGGGATATCTAAATATGATATTTGCTCTCGATACCTTTCGCTAGTTTTCCACATCATTACCAATGCGATCAAGTAATTTCAATTATTTGTTTACAGATTTGAAGGTGCTTTCATTCTACTTTCAAAATTGCCTACGCAAATATTCACAGATGTTTTGGCATCAAAAAGGCATTCCGAGCGGGATTTGTGTTAAATTATCAATTCCTCAGTGATCCTCTAGATCACTTCACTCTAGATCACTCTAGAAAAATTCTTTTAAAAATGTGACATTTTTCTTATAATTAAGATCTAGAACAAAAATTTAGATTCCTCAGGCTTCTGAAATGCAGATGTAGTAGGCTACTCACCTACTCCACCCCTGAAATCTCCCATCCAACCTATCCATTTTTGCCTCCTTCTAGTCCCTCCTCCATATCAATCTTTCTCTTCCCTTGCGGCTGTTCCATCCCCACCTTCAAGGCTCTTCGCAAGCATTGTCCCCGTTAGAAGAGAAGGCCCCGTAATTTGTCTGCGCGAGGTCCACGGTAGCAGGCGCGTGATGAGGGAGGTGAGAGCGAGTGTGATGGGAGGGGGGATGTGGAGGAGGGGGTTACAATGCTTCCCGTGGGGAGGAGAGTTGGTTAGCCGCGACGGAGATGGGAGAACAGATGAAGGGAGTGAAAGGAAATGTGACATTGGAATGCGAGGTGTAGGAAAGGAAGATTTTTTGACGCGTTGTAGATGGCGAAGTTTCCATCATCTTTCAAGGAATGGGCGTCTTGGGTAGACCTCGTCCCGGCTTAATGGAGCACGATTTTATTCGCCTAGAAGGCATACGTACGTCTTCAGTTGCAGGCAGAAAAAGGCATTTTATAGAGGACTCTTAAGTTGTGTGTTGTGACTGTTCGAAAGGGAATTTAATGTGGTTTACAACTACGAGAGTTGCTTATGATTGATCGTTGTATAAGTACATTCAAAATAATTCATAACTGAAAGCAAAGATCGAATACAATAGTCAGCTTTTACTCAAGGCGTAAACATGATTGGATTATAGAAGTTTAAAATTGATAAAACTTTGCAAGTATTTCTGGGATATCGTTTTTGCTATTAATAGACCCTACTGATGAAGCAATAGTGAGGTGAATGGAAAAAAAAGGCCACGGAGCCTCTCTTCCACGTAACCTTATTAGTCAATTATGCAGATCGTTTTCAAAATATAATGATAAGAAAAAAGGTTTGGGGAGCAGGTAAAAAATTATCAAAAGAATAACATCAAAAGAAAAACCCACGTAACGAGTAATATATTTAAAGATGGAAAAGAAAATAATAACTATATTATAATTTGCTCGTATAAATCATTTCCGGTGGATATTGAGTTTAAAAAAGTACATTACTTTAGCTTATAAACTGATACACACGGATTGAGAGTGAAATGTAAAATAAAGAAAACTGTGTAAATTTCAGCTTTTAGGTAACAAAAACTTGGGAAATTTTCAACTTGGCAATGAATACCTTAGGAGTGGTTTATTTAAATGTTTCTCTCTTAAGAAAAGACGTATTTATACGTTATTACATGCATACCATAGGACAGTCCGTTTGCTTATTTACATAAGAGCAAGAGTACGCTGATTCTACTATACTTCGCATCCAATAATATCCACACATAATGAGTAAACATAGTAAGTACTTCTTGATAAAGTGCATCTACTTCATAACTACAAATTTTTATTTTTCAAGTATATAATATGCGAGTAACTGAAATCTCTCGAAACACAATTACACCACTAAACATAAATAAATTCTTAATTCCTTTGACTTCAAAAACTTGTTTCCTATAATCCACGGTAAGTATCATAAACTACGTAGAGTTAAAGAATAAAACCTACCACAGAAAATTTATCGTAGCCTATTGATGAGACAATATTAACGGAGAAGTTAGAACATGTTACACACTTACAGGTTAGTGGTCAAAAATGGCTATTCTTAAGTTACAAATTGTACTAATTTCTCTGCGGCATAAATGCGAGATATTTGATTTTCATACACTGAGGGTGATTTCCCTTTTTATTACTTATCGACGAGATAAACCTGTTATATCACTTGTCCTCTTATAGATCAGAAATTGCATTCGGACTCAATTAACTTCAGATCTCTTACCAGCGAAAACCGGACTTAATACCTGGCGAAATATAAAACTCGTTCCTTGATTATTACAAGCGATATTTAGATTGAATGTTTGTTTAACCTATTTTTGAACTTTTTAGCAAGACTTTCTTGGGCATACATTGGAAATTTAAAAATATGAGATGACCAATAATATAAAAAATTGGAAATAATGTAAAATAAAACCCTTTTTGGCCTAAAACGAAACATATTTTTATATGCGGCGAATTTGGAAAAAATAATGAAAACCGAGGAAATTAAAAATGAAATTTTAGAAACGTACATCTGAAGTTTCCGATAGCTCGGCATCATGGTGCTCCTCAACGTACCTATTCACATACTATACCAGTTTACCAGTTCCTTAATAGAAGCTGCTTTAATACCTACAAAGAGGAACATAGAAAGTGCCAATATAGAGGTTTAGAAATAAGAAATGTTAATACAAAAGTCCTTGGAAAGTCTAGTTCAAAAATATTTGAGAATTGATAATATTTATAAAAGACATATAACTGGAAACTTTGAGGATGCTCTACTGAGCAAGATTTTCGTACTAAATGAATCCTTGTCAGGAGCTTTATGTCACTCACGAAACACAATTATGATCCGTGATTAACAAATATAATTGAATTTTCAATGTACGAAATACAAAATCATCTCGAAGAAAAACGGCAGAAACTAAAGTGCACACTTTTCGTAATTTAATGAGCACTTGGAATAGCATTCACTCCGATTGACAGGCTGATAAAGTCCTTATATAGTCCTCCATCCTCAAAAACGGTCACTGGAGGAATGAATTTACTAGTAATTTTCCCTCTCCAACTGACGTTAACCGCAGCTCAGCTCACTCGACTTCGTGTCATGTGCTCGTTTAAAAGTTATTGGTGGTTAATCATAAGACGAAGAAAAAACCTTACCCATTATCGCAAGTAATATACAATCGCAAAATATCTTATTCCTTGACATTTTATTCCACTGAGTATACTAATTTCTTGTTTGTAAAACAAGGAACCCCAGAAAAGAGCTTTCACGGGTTATCAGATGGCTGTCAATTTCTTCCGCCTGAAGACGGTGATGGTACTGATGTCTGCAGAATTCAGATGGGACACGAAGTAGCAGGGACTGGTTTTATTGAATGACGGGGTTGCCGACCTTTACCTGACAGTTAGTCGGCTTTAAAATCGGAAGACACGACAACCCCACAAGATCCAAGGGAGCAACATGACAGAGGTTCCCTCGAGGGATGATAATAAATTATTTTTGTGCACGTTTCAAAAATCGTCTTCCAGGAAAAAGTTTGCCAGAGGAGAAATGCATATTCTGCTTTAAATAGAAAAAGAGGTAAAATGATGCATACTTAAATAGGAAAAAATAAATGAGAATTTCCGATGGAATAATGTTTGGATGAAGAGGCGAAAAATGAGATTTTGCCTGATGATTTCCATGCGTTAGTCCCAAATTAAAGAGTTTTCGCAGTAGTATTCATTCAATTCAAAATTCAGAATTAAAAATTCTGGTGTTTGAACTTGGTTCGCCAAACAATCAATGCATCGTGATTATGGATTAATATGGGTTGATGGCAAGGAAAGTTTTCTTGTACTAGATTTCGTCCAAATATAGACTTTTTTCGTTTATTATGTATGCAGATATAAAGTTTGCTGAGTTTAACCGAAATTACTTGGATAATAAATTGATGATAGTGCTAAAATTTCGCACGAAATGAAATTCTTTTAATTTCTCGAGCTAAGATGACGCAATCGTTTTAGATGCATGAAAAATCTCGTAAGATTTCCAGCATTCCGCGGTATATTGTGAGCTACGTTTTATTACTACTAGCATAGCAGAAAAAGGGCTGGTAACAAATTATTCTGTTCACGGTTGACTTGCCACGGTCTCGTACGGATTAATCAGTCCTGCATCATTTGCTTCACTTATCCTTGAAAGTTTAGAAATTCGAAGAAGAGAATTATTTATCTCAATTTTTCAATGTAAAATTGTCATTGGTTTGCTTAAGCGTGATTTATTTCCAAAAATATAGATATCTTAAGACTTTTTATGATAAAAAAATCTTTTTAATAGCAAATCTCACTAAAATTAAAGAAATATGATTTGTTTCCCTTTCAGTTTGCATTTCGACTGGTAATGGTAGCGTATTCAGCAGTAATCTGATATTTACATTTAAGAGCTTAATCAGTTCTCAACCGGAAGAAAGGAATCTCAATTATGATACAATATAAGACTCTAATCTGTAAAAATTAGGAACCTTCCCTCAATCACTTATTTGAAACACACACAGAGCTATATTCTATGTTTGAATCCTCATCAATAATTTAGGTCGATATATGTGGATTTTTTAAAAGTCACTTGTCTTCTAACATAAAAAAATCAGTCCTATTGTGCTATAAGAGAGAATAAATTTCATTGAGAACAGAAAATTATTACTATTATTCTGGTCATAAAAATTGATGAACTCCCTTTACCACATCTAAGCCCCTTATGTTAATTTGAAGTATATAAAACAGCATCTAGTCAAGAACATAAAGTTGGTACGTTTAAATCCAAGGTTAATATTTTGAAGAATTAAAAATGTTCATGATGGTATAGGAAAATATTAAGAGTTTTCATTTATGCATGTCTCATATTTTCTGCAGTATTAGTAAATTTATCTCTTTAAATGTTCCTAGAAAGATAAGAAACTGGAATGTTTCTGGGAACTAGTGAATTCTTGTATCTTTTTTTGGGAGTAAATATGATAGAAAATTATGGGGAATTAAGAGATAAAAAATCATTTTTTTCAGAAACAATACAAAAGAACTACTGACTTGCAAGCAATATTGTTTACCAATACCGCTAGTTTACAACATTAGTCCTTATTTAAACTATTAAATGATAAATTTACACCTTTAAGTAGTAAATATTAAGACGGAATTTTTCACATAAATAATATAGTCTTGTGATTGATTTCCGTAAAAAGGTATCATATGTTCATGTCAGAACTGAAACATCTATTTACAGAAGCAAAAACTATCAACTGACTCAAGATTCCGTAATATTCATACATAATGTACTAATGTTCCAGAAAAGGAAAGCAACCGCAATTAGAATCGCTGAGTTATGCAATTTCCATGTTCCGGTTTCGAAAAAGGGACTTACAGAAAATCATATCCAAATAACTTAAATAAGAATGAACATCTGTGAAATTTATGAAGGAAAGGTTACTATCAAGATGATACCTATTTGAATCTTGAAAAGCCATCGGAATCGAGAACTGCCGAACAAATTGGTTAGTATGTGCTTATAAAGAGAGGTCACCGATTGCAAAACCTCAAACCAGTTACAGATAAGATTTCTTGGCTCAGTTTATTACTTCATCGAAAAAAGTTAAACTGCAGGCAGCGAGTGCCTATCAAACTCAGGTATGCTTCGTGCAATCAAAGGTTAGGATGCAAGTGACTTGTTAAGGGCATCTTGAAGTTGATGGATGACCCCGTTGGAGTTACCAACCCCAAGCACTAAGCATTAAGTCGAGATCAAAATCACCCGATTTCCGGAAGTGATCTCCACAAACGTCTCAAAAGTCAACGATGACGCCCAGATCCCATGTTCTTTGGCATTTAATCCGCAAAAATGTGGGTAAAATGCAAGAAAAATCTCACTGTGAACGCCCTCAAACGAGTGAGAACTCTTGCGGAACTGATTTCTATCAAATGCATATTTGACATAAGGTGGATTCGTTACAAATCGTTCATGCTACGCCGAAGTTTTTCCTACGAGAGCTCCGTATCTTTGGAGACTTCAACGAACAGCGATTTGCACCTCAGTGTGGAGGGCGTTTAAAAACATTACGGAAATGTTAGGGAAGGAAGGAGATGAAGATGATCGAGGAAGAAGGGTTGGAGACGCGAAGATCTGAGAGTCAGGAGTCGAGAGGAAAATGAGGAAGGACGCTTGAGCGTGTAATCACGCGGTAGGGTCGACCGGGATAATGGAGGAGAAAAGCGCCCTCGGTGCATGATGGGGCGAGATTTTCCATGCAGATGAGGACATGGATAAAGTGTGGGCGGGCGCGAACATGGGCAAGTGACGTGAGAGAGGGGATGTGAGAGAAAAAGGAATGGAAATGAATAGATGAAATTGGTGTTGAGGTGGTGGAAGAGGAAGCAGGCAAAAGAAACTTGATAAATTAATTATAATTATTACTAACGCTTGTTCCTTGGCTATATTTCCCAATTCCTCAGTATATGGCTAAATTAATCTCATTTGGTGAAAAATTTAAATGAGTTGCGAGGAAGTCATAACAGTCATGACTGTACAATATCATTAATTTGAACTGTATTTTCTTAAAATGAATTTTCATGAAGTTAATTCGTGTTTTACCATTCGTTTGAACTCTTCATATGTATATTAGTAATTTAAATGATACTGAAACCCAAGGAAAATTCAACATAACATGAAGTAATTTTGAAAATAAAATTGATAACTTAACAATGAACATTTTTTAAGAAAATTCTTCTCATTGTGTATAATATCAAAATATTTTCAAATTGTAGTTCATTAGCGGGTTTGACTGGTTGAGAAACAATTCAAGTTACTCCAAAATAAAAATTTATCTTTTCACGGGATGCTGCATTTCCCTGCAATTAAAATTTCATTTATTCATCAATGTAAATGCATTTTATTCGTAAAATAAATGTCAAAAATATTATAGTGTAAATGAAACATACCAGTATAATAGAATTATACTTTTATTTAAAATAACTTCACATCAGAACAGTCCTACTCCTTTCCATACACCTTCTATCGATGCATTTTGAAGGGAGATTCGCATTTAAAACATATAATATATGAAGTGTTTCAAGTTTGACTACATACATGTACTATTATGTACTATTTCGTTAATGATTTCAAATTTCTACCGGGCCTTGATTAAGTGATAGGAAAATGTCATCGTATAAATTAAGTAAAAAAATCCGATTTAAATTCCTTCGTGTCTTGTCTCCTGGAAATATTGTGTCCGATGAAATGATCAGAGTGGTAACCGCACTACTGTGCGGTTACCTTAAGACACATAAATTGAAAATGATCGCCTTTGGGAAAAACACTTCGATAATGAAGAGGAAAATGAATGGACGGTGAAAAGGAATGGACGGGAGAAAAACATTTGATTTAAGAAGGAAAGTCAATTAACGAAGAAGGCAGCGAATCTGGATGACTTCATGTCTTGGCAAAGAGAGAGTTATAGGGAGATGTGAAAAAGAGAAAAAGACTTGTATATAGGTAAATAACGAGACAAAAAGACGTGGTTGCAAATGCGAGTGGATGAATGTGGACGTGTTGCAGTGATCGCACCACAGAGAAACCGCATCCTCTTTTAGGCCAGATTTGCCCCTTCATTAAGCATTCGTAATCGCTTACGTCTGGGAGATAACTGGGATGTAAATGAGAAGGATTAACGGAAAGAAGTACATTTTAGGAAGCTTTCCATTAAAAAAAATGCGATTGATGTAATTAATGGCCAAAGATACTACGTTTTCTTAACTACAATGCACCGAAAGAGATAATTATATGGTAAAAGTTTGCCTTTCCAATCGAGGTATCAAGTAAACTACTTCATATACACAAAAATTTAACCCCTAATTAAATAAAATGGCAGCTCTGTGTTGCTTCATACTTATACTATCTGTTATATTATATCAGTAATATATGGTTGTGAGATCTAATGATATTATCCTTTCAGAAAATATATCAGAAACCCTATTTGGAGATTCAGAAGATGAAAATATTTAACCAAATTACAGAGAAGATGAAAATATTTAACCAAATTACAGAGAATATTGAAAATTGTAAATATCGGAAGATATATTTATGCTCTCATCGGAAAAGAAACAAAACTTAATTATTAATGTTAATAGTTTGTAAAATGTTTTAACAAAGGCCACCCTCTTCCAAATTGTTCGAATTTCAGTTTTATCCAAAAATAAAATGATTTAATTTACAAGCGTCGCTTTATCAATATTAAAATGATTTCAAAATAATAAGAACACCTTGAACTATACAAAACATTTTAACTAAATATGAACGCTAATAAGGGAAAGCGTCGAAATAATTTCTTAGTCACCATGAAAAAATCAACGTTCCCAGTGAAGTTGAGCGTCGAGAGCAAAAAAAAAATCGCAGGATTAAGACGACCGATGAAACAGCAAGTGTAGAAAAATACTATTAAAAAAAGTAACGTTTGTTATGCCGCGAAGGCCTCGATATTTCTCTCCTCTTCGTAAAAATAAAGACAGCTAAAGTGGCAGCGAAGGCCAAACGGATGAAATTGATGACGAAGATGAGAAATTGTAAGAAAAAGACCGCACGGTTCGCGCAGAGGAGTCGAATAGAGGAGGAGGGGTGCGGAGACAGAATAATAAGCCGGATGAAGGATTACCCTTAAAGGATGCCCAGTACGCATTAAGTATGGGGAGCGAGGACTTTGCGAAAGGGGGGAGATTGATGGGGCGCCGTGGAATGTTCCCGTACGTGTGTCTGTGCGGATGAGGTTAATAAGGAGTGTGCGGTGGTAGATATTTTTACGAGGGCTGGGAAGTCCTTAGGCTAAGCCGTAGAAAATACTGAGGACAACTAGGTAAAGATGTCGGTGTGGGATTTTTTCGCAGAAAGGGCTTGAAAAGATGAAGAATGCTGAGGCATATTTACGGAGGCGTTTGGCGATGAAGAGGTTAAGGCAGAGAAGTTGGGAGGAGAGTGGTAATGGTTGGGATTTTATCAAGAAGGTCGTAGACGGAGAGGAGGGAAGGAAAATGTAAGGGGGTAAGAATTTGATGGAAAGGAGGAGAAAACTGATGTTTGCAGAAGAAAAGAAGAGGAATAGTGGAGGAGAAAGGCAAACAGAGAGATCTCTGAAGAGGGTTTCGGGACTCATCAACATAAACGGAATGTATCGTATCTCTAAAAGAAAGATAACGAATATACTCTACCAAATTAAAGCTTTTCTTCAAATTTTTCCAAGCCGCAAAAGTATTCAGCTGAGGTCATAAACGTCTAGTTCTGAGTTCACAAGAGAGAAATGTTATAAATTAAAAATATGCATTCAGAATAACATGAATTTCATAAGATGTGAAGATGAAGAAATCTCATTTAATAAATGTGGCTACCAAAATTTTAATTTTTTTTTCAGGTAGAAAATATTTGGAAATTGTCTGAATCTAATAGTCGTTATGTACTGTTTTTATAAATAGCGATGTGGTGGAGTCAATGAATCTATATCTTCCCTGATATAACCTGAAATTGTCCTTTTAAATGAGCGGAAGCTCCACAATAACAAAAAAAGAACAGAAATACGTATGACAGCTATAAAGAGTTTTCGAGGGAATTGAAGTCTCGTTAAGGTAAAAAGGACGTGTTAATGCTTCACCATTTTTACAACTCAATAAAGGAATGCGCCTTCATAGTTTCTATCAATGAATGGCATTTAGATCCAAAGTGTTTAGCCACTCAATCAACTGTCGTGTAATCTACGCAATACGCGACATTTGTAGAATTATATTTGTTTAAAATGTGTATATTACATTCATATGTAAAATTATGTTCCCAACCAAGGTGTGAATCTCAGTGTAATTATTAGATATGGTAACTTCATTTTATGAAAGATTCATTTTTCAACGTTTACTGAAAGGTTAGGTACCAGTTGGGAAAGCTTTCGTTAGAACTAATATCCGTCATTTTCGCAACAGTCTTTTACTCTGCAAAATGACGATTAAATTCTCATTAAGTAAGCCCATAGTTAATTCTCTATCGTAGAGTAAACTCAGAAAAAAGACGACTGGTGGCAAAAGAGGCGCATGAATGACACAGTTGTATCACAAACAGGAAAAGCATTCCCCTGCCTCATTAGATTTCAAATCCTATGAACGTCTAATCAAACCTCATCAAGTTGATAGACTGATGATCCTTCCTACTTATTCTTTGACGCTTAACAAGACGCATTGCCTATTGTCGCTTTAAATTCCTCAACCATGTGCCGGAGATGCAAATTCAACTAATCATCCGCTACCTTGCAAAACAGTCCACCTGCATCGAGAAGAAGAACCAAAAAAGGTCGAGCGAAAAGTGATTGCAAATGTCTGTTACATTACCCTTCATGGATTTTAATTGCACTAAACTTCTTCTTGGGGACGAGGTCAAATTAAATCCATCTCCATAGATACAAGGCATTAATGAAAGGTGAGAAAAGGTAAATAAATATGAAGACCTTACTTTAGCGATGACTTATTCAGAAAATGTTGGAATGCGATTATTACTAGAAATTTATCTCTATAATTGGTTATTTGGATACTACCAGTAAATGAGTACGAGAATGATGCTCTTTCACATTATTGGACAGCTGAGGACAACGTCGCGTATTTTATTGAAATTGGCAATGCCTTGAGGAGATGAGGAAAAGAACGCCATTGGATTAAACCATCAGATAGAAATTGCAGCGAGAGAATAGAGAGCTATATATAAAGCAGATGGATGGTACGCTATCGAGGAATAGTTTGGAAAGGAAACGATCGAGTGATGTTTATAGCTTTTGAGATTGGAAAAACGATTACAAAGGAGATAGGTAGATAGAAAATGAGCTGCGATAGCCCGTTAAGGATCGTTTATGGTTGAGAGATTTTTCAAAAGCGGGAAGAGAGGATGCGATAGATACCTTCCCTCGAAGGAAAATATTTTCCGATCAAGGTTTCGTGGTAGAGAGCAAAAGATGAATGGATTCGAAGATTAGAGGATTGATTAGAAAACATAAATGCCTGAAAACATTATCTGCAAAGACCAAGGAGAACTGTATAGGCCCCGGGATTCACCCGAATGCTAATACGTTTGCACTACAAGTTGCACATTAATCAATTTGAAACGATATGGATAGCGGAGGTAATCAGAACATGTATCGAAACTCAAACCTGGATGTATTTTTATCTATTTAGGAGCGATTAACGTTGACACAACGCTAATTTAATGGGATGGTGAAAGGTTAAATTTATAATCATGGCCTTCCTTCGCAAGACATAGAAGGATATTCAATGGAATTTAAACGACGTAACTGGTTTATGATACCCATAACTGCACTAACAGCCGGAACTACTGGTGGCTATAGAGATAAGAGATTCTATTTTTTGTGCAGCAATGTATCTCCTTAGTATAGGTTATTTGTCTAACTTGAAGTGATAGTAGCATACCTAAGTTTCTACATATACGCTAATTTGAACTGTTAAGTCAAACGTATCAATAAATCAAATTCATCTAATAAACTAATCACGCGCACTTCTTTCGTCCTCTTTAATTTAGGTGATAATGGCCATACATTGCTGCATTAATAGGTTTCCGCAATATTTTTCAGCCTCACGACTCTTCCGTGCTTAGTAATTTATCTCTCCAAGTCCTTAATATTTTAAAATATTTAATTGTTTCAGTGGAATTACTGTTACATGATTTCTATGTTGAAGGACATTCCATTCAGAAATGTCTGTAAATTATCAAAGGTGATCTCTCATGAAGCCATCCGACAAAGATTAGAGAGGAATGCTGTGGATTCTTTTGAAAACTCCCATGTGAACGAAACTGTGGAACACAATCGATTTCGCCTCTTTCATTCCAACAAAGAATTTCACTATCACAATTAAAATGGTCAGCAATGCTTAGTAATGACTTAAAAGAAGTTTTATGTCTCTATGAAAATATTTCACGTATAGACTACTCAAAATTTTCAGCCCTCTCTAAAGATTCAGGGGAACAGAAAGTTACTACGGGTAAATGAAATTCAACGAAAAGTATAATACTTTGGGCACTTTTCGTCTGCTTTTCAATCCAAGAAGTATTGCCTTCTTCGGATCGCTCTCGTACAATGGACTAGTAGGTGGACCATTGGTATTTCCTTAATCAATTCATCGAAACTTTTAACGACATATTTCTGAAGATGAACCCAATAACCGATGTCTGGGACGAAACCAGATCCGCAAACCCTTAGCCCACGCCGAAGAAGCAGAAGATACATGGAACTACAGATAAGAACGACATCAAAGAAAATGTATTCCTTATTTTAAACTTTGTTGGCAAGGATACCGGGAAGAAAGGAGTGGCGATTTGGCACATGTATTGGGAGTGGCCAAGGGAGTAATAAAGAGGCAGGACAGCGGAAAACGACGTAAAGGCAGATAAAAGATATGAAAGCAATATGAAGGATGCTACGAAGGAAAGCTAAATAGAGAATTTGATTGCTAGATAGAGATAAGCAACGCCGAAAAAGGAAGGTAGTTGAAAAAGAAATGGAATAAAAATCAACCGTGTAATGGAGAGAAGGCTGCCTTTTTTCCGCGATTCAAAGGTGGGAGAAAATTAATTAAACAGAATGGGAAAGGAAGAAGTCACAAAACATACGGAAAGTGTTTCCGAAAGAATTTGGAAGCGAAGAACGTTGATAAGGAAAGAGAGAATTGCATAAATATTTTAATATTGTCACAATTTGAGACTAACTTGAGGAAAAGGAGTGGGGCATTAAGGATGTTGAATTATTGAAAATAGAGATCACAGAAATATTAAGGCATAGCAAAAGGTTATGAATCGTCGGAAAAAATTCGAGTATTTAAAGAAATGCATCAGAAATCGGTAATCCGGAGCTTCCCGTTTGTCTCTGAGCGCGAGTTCCGCTTACCGAAAGACGGTTTACGGAGTGTTTTTAAACCTCTAATTCATAAACGGCCGTGTTCCAACCTTCTTTTTATTACAGCATCAGGGAGCTCGTTAGAGTTGACTCTCCTACTGCTATCATCCTCCACAGTTTTGTCTTCTAAGACCATAACCAGCGTGGTGCTACTAAATGGTATACATATAACAACATTTTCTTTTGGAATGATGGTACAACATAGCTTTCTTTTATTTCAAAAACAGGGAGAAAATCAAACAAAATTTAAATATAGTTGAGGGTACAGTTAAAAATCGCCAGAAGGCGCAAAATATTTACCATTGCATTTGTTTTGCATTACGAAAATTGTCGAGAAAGAATTTAATACTCCCTAAGGTTCCGTTTAATAGCTTTTAATTTTAATAGCTTCCGTTTTTTGGTTTCTTAATAATGATAGTTCAACTTAAGTATGTCTATATCATCTTAATTAATTTTTTATAACTACTACGCTGTACGATGCCGCTAAAACTAAAATTGTGCAAAGTTTATAAATCAAGAAGAGCCAATATGCAAGAATATTGCTAGATTAAAATTACTTTGTTATTTCTCGAGATGACAAAATGGCAATTTATAATGATAAAGCAGTCTTACTGGTTAATTTGAAAATAATTATAATACTGTGACGTGATCTGGGAGATTTTGTTTGATATAATACCGCTTAAGCCAAAACAAAAGGCCAGTTTTCTCTTTTGATAAATATTCTTTAGAAGAACATTGATTACATCTATTTCTATACTTGCATGTCGACACTACAACAAGTTGCCTCCACGAACAATATCATGTTGCCAATATTGTCCGCCGCCACAGTAGACTGAGTCAGGATTTCTTCCAAGATGCCTTTAAGCAACAGAAGCCACAAAATGAGCGTCTGATGATTCACTTTGACTTTTCGCGTCAACTCTACTTTCTAAAAGACATTTCTGCTTGGGTGTACTCCGCATTTCTAGAAGGCGGCGGATTGGAATGGATACATTTCACGTTCGGAATTATTCCCCCTCTAGCAGTGAAGAGGTTCGTGTTCATAAGCAAATACCCCGCTAATTTGGTATTCGATGCAAGAAATGCCATTTCGATGTTTTGAGTGTCTCCGGAAAACAATACTGCGTAATTCATAAATTCAATAGTTCGAAATAATCGCTAATCGAAATGCATTCGAATAGTGATTCTTTGGTCGTTTGAATCTCGCAAACTTCGGTATTTTCGACTAACGGCCAAACATCTGGAATAAAATTGAGACCATTGACTGGGTTCTCGCACCATCAACCACCCCACCTTCAGGGAAAATGTTTTACCACAAACATCAGTCACATTTCTCGTTGGAGGACCAATTCATGCGTCCATCTTTTTAACTTTTGCGCTCTTCCGTATTATGTTCATTTAACTTGAAATTCTCAACGACTTACGAGTCATCAATTTCCATCCATCTCTCAGCTCAGCCAATCTTTTCTTTTGCCATACGTTCTCGCACTTCGAATTAATGTTTTCTTTCTCCTTACCCCTTCCTACACGTGATCCTTTCCACGCCAGACCGGCCGATCCTCAGCACCCATTCGTTGTTGGGGAATCATATTACTTGCTCTTTCCCCGAGACGTATAAGATGGCTAAACGTTCATATCGAGGTGTAACGGCTTTTAAGGAAAATCGGTGAACGTGTCGGTTTCGTTTAGATGTTTCCGTCACGATCTGTACTAAAATATCACCGGGGTTTCTGTTCGCATGAAAGTTAGAAGATGTAATGACAAAATTAGTATTTCTAATGATATCGAAGGTTGGATCTATTTTCGTTTCCTGGGAATCATCCCACTCATTTAATCCTGAGTGTAATGAAGATTAAAGCTATTTTGAAAATATTTCACATTTGTATTTCAGGTAATTCTTGCCTTAACTTACTGCGGAAGTAATCGGAGAAATTAGACGAGTAATAAAAACATCATAATCGATGAGAAGTTGACGTAAGGCTTTAAATATTTTGTTGAATTCTAGGCTTTACTATGATTTATAGTTTTTTATGGATCAACTTGACCAGCAGACAGACCGCCCCTAGAGATCGGAGGCCTCGAGCAACTGTAGTTTTTGGGGCTCCAATATTTCATTTCAGTGCTAAATGCTGAATGTAGTTAGGTGCGAGATGCCCATGATAAGGAAGTTAGTAATTTCTATGTCTCATGAAATTGTTACCGTAAAATTGTCCTTACGATATTAGAGTTCGAGAAAAAGCTCCAAATAGCCGTTGTTATGACACGACTATCTGGAGCTTTTTCTCGAACTCTAATGCCTTACCACAGCCGTGTTCCCTTTTTATATAGATTCCTTACGATATTATATTCAACTAAATAATATTCAACTAGTAATTCATATTGCTTATAGAATAAGAAACGTTCATGTCTATTAAATATCCTAAGGTATATAGTGCGGCCCACTTAGATTGAAAGTTCGACATAAAATGTAAGTTATTAGTGTTGAAATGAAACGCTTCACTTACTATATGGCCTACTGTTATTTAGAGATGTAAAAACTACGAGGAGCGTAAAGATATTAACATAAATCAAAAGAGAGCAACATTTGAAATAGCGATAGTCTATGGTATGGGGGAAAACGGTCAACCTTTCGCGATCTTTGAAAGAAAGGAAATGGATAGAAGGATATTCTCAACCGTGATAAATTGCCGTAACACTAAGACATTTAAACCGCAGCATATAACTTGTTTCGGAGGAAATTCTCAAAAACCAAATCGGTCGAACGCTTTACGAAAGTAAATACACCACTGATATCAATCATCCGCAATACAAGTAAACCCAAATCCTCCTTTCCATAAATGATCGATAATTTAGTATTGGAAAGCGAATTAAGGCTTGACCAGTTGCTCTTTTCAACACGCATCCACCCATCGAGAGATCAACATTTATGCTTGAAGTTTTTTTCAGATCTTTGACTTTCCCTCTTCAGAAACGAAATCGTTTTAGCGAGATTCAAAAATGCAGCAGGTGCTTTCATGGGAGACTTTCTAAGAATATCTTATGGATAGTAATTACAAGCTAATTGAAGAAGAAATAAGCAAGTCATATCAAACGATTATTATGATTTGGATGATAGGATGGAATTTCTTACATGAATAGAATTATAACGAGACCACAACGAATATTTATAAAATTTTGTCTTTCCATGTTTTCTTTTCTGAGCTTGCTTGGTAATTTACTTAATTTAAGTAAAAAATTATGAGTTGAAATAAAAAATTAATTCGCCGATCAGAAAGTATTACAGCTAGAAGAATAATAAAACATTATTTAGACTAAAAATGGCAAACTTTACACATTGATCCTTCTTCCTTCATTTGTTTTCCAATCAGTTATTTTAACCTTTTTGCTACTACATAACTTTCCGCATCTGAAAGCCCAAGCTGTGCAAATCTGTAAACAAAAATCCAGAAAAAGTAGTAATGTGAAGTAAAGTAAGTAAAATCAATAGAAAAGGATGGTGTTCCCACAAATTTTATAAAAAAGCTACCAGTCTTAGTAAACGCTCGCCATCCTTATCTCATGATGGATTTCCGAACCTCGTCTAACTGCAGAACCTCAGCTAACTTTGTGAATTTCATGAAGTGAAATAATTTAAATATCGTCGACACAACGATTCCCTAGCTCCGAAAGTTCCAAACTAAATGTGCTCACGAATGGTGAGGACTCGCTCCTTAAATCTTGTCAACGACCAAATAATGATTTCTGAAAACCTGAATTTCTTTAGTTCTCGTTTCTGAATATCTGAAACGCGTAAACGTTTAGCGAATCCTGATTCCTATCCAAAGAGAAAGGTTTTACATGCACTTTTCCAACCGAGCCTTGTTAATGTGATAGTAACGGAACCCCAGGGAAATAACATCCTAACCCTTTAAAATAATTATATACTAGAAAGTGAAGCGCCAAACCCGCTGCAAACAAAGAGGATGTAAAAGCAGAGAAAATAGCATAAATCTCGACAATTACGCGGTAGTCGTAAAACATCTAATCTTCCAATCAGACTAAAGTTCGCAAATCACTTTTACGGCACATCCGATAAGTATCTCTTTTACCGTCATCAACAACATGCTATTTCAAATGTTCTCGTAGTGTGTCGAAATATCCTCCTGCACAAAAAAACGATGAACTACGAGAACCACGACACAAAATCCTCCTTTCGTAACGAGATGTGCCTTGGCGATGCTAGCAGATTAAAAGATTCCTTGTGGTCGAAATTATCAGTCGTAGTGGGGAAGAGATACGGTGGAAATTAGACAAAATGATTGCCTCCATTACAAGAGCGGGATGGCATGGGATGGTTTGAAAGTTGCGGATAGGGTAAATCTCAACCTCTTACCCTTCACCCGTATCCCTTTCCTATCGCATCCCAACCTATCATTACGCTCGAACCCGTTATTATTCGGTGGCATTCAAACGGGTCCGAAACGTCTCCCGTTGCGGGGATATCTGCTCCTCGAGGGGTCGCTTCGACATGGGAATCCTCCTCGGTTTTCCAATAGCGGCCTCGGAGCGGTTTTGCCCGCTCAACGATGGATGCGCACTATGCACGAACATGTCCCTCGCCAGCGGCGAGAGATGAAAGTGACCTGGTTGCTCCGAGAGAAAAAAATGATTTTGAACCGACAATTGGGATTGGGTCGCGGACTGTAAAAGGAGCAGAATCTGCTGAGATTAAGGGCAGTGGGTAGATCGTTTCATCAGCCTCCTCTTTAGTTTCATTGCTGTGATTGGGTGAATATCCGAGTTGGGAAAGGGATGGAAAATTACTTTTACCGAAGTTCCGGAAAATGGGCGAGTGGGAAAGTAATTGGATGATCCGAAGTTCGAAAGTATACATTTGAATTCCGAGAGGGTGAAAAAGGCGAACGCTTATCTCGTTCATTAGCATGTAAACTGACGAGATACTTCAAGTATTCATTACATTATCTGAAGATGGCCTTCGGGTTAACTGCAATGATCTTACAATTATTTAAAATCTGGCAATAAGATTATCATTCTCCTTTCTTTTAATAATTGTTCCGAAGATCTGCAACAGAGTAACGTATTTTTTTACGTTATGTATATACTCGTATAGCACTATGCAGGAAACTAACTTTTTTCAATGAAATTCTAAGAATCGCGTTGATACGAGTGACTAATTAGTGCTATCAACAATATCTGAATAAAACGCTTGTTGATATCCCGCTAGAAATAAAATTTCAGATCATTCAACTAAATCATGACATCAATGTATAATCAAACGGTATATTGAAAAAATCGTACGGGTAAATGATCAAGTAAAAATAAACCGAATGTTGAATTACCGCTGTCCTAAAAGCGAAGGAAAGTAAACACTCCTATCACTGTTTACTTACTTTATAAATGAGTTATTGCTGCTATTCACATACACAGAGAATATTAATTGATTTGAATGTAGGACAAGGGAGGTGACTTACGATCAGCAACGTCTTCGATCTTCCTTTTTCACTTTTCGAAGCTCCTTTGATCACACCGCTAAAGTGACGTCATTGGGTCAAGAAGTTACAGGAATCCCTGTAAAGATGACAGGAGAAGATAGTTCAATTTAGAGATCGTATTGGAGGAGGATCATGCCGAAAATGATACATTTTCTCGGGTTTCTTAAGGTCTTGAAAGCTACCACACAAAGGTTAATGGGATGGAGTAAGCGAAGAATGCGTAGCATTGATAGCCACGGCTATTACATCATTTTGTAATGCTAATGCTAATTTTAGCAATGTATTGTGGCACCTTACATCACGCTTGCAGAATTATTTTTGGAAATTTGAAATCGAATGAAAGTTTGAAAACGTGAAAACTTTGCCCAAAGAAAGTAACAAATGAGACAGTCCGTTAGCCATTTAATTAAATCAGTCCAATGAACTTGATTTTTCCGATGTCTGACCTCTATTAAGCTAATAGTTATTCGGGTGTTTTCATACATATGAGCAAAAAAATTATGAAAATTGTTAATTACTAATTCATTATTAAATTATGTGAGCGATGACTAATTTATTAACTGTTTTACATACTTGAAAATTGTTTGACGATTCAAAGGTTTTAATGGATCTAAATGTAAGGTTCCACTAAAGAAATAAACGTTTAAAGTAAAACAAAATTCATACAGATTTGAGAAGTGAGGGTTTTACAGCTTCAGAAACATTCACTTTCAAATGCCACTTAAAATTAATTAGTGGCAGTAGCAGATTATCAGGCGACAGCAATTCAATACATTCACAGTTGATGATTTCAACCAATATTTACTCTGTCGACGATAATAGCTGAGAGTTTACCTTTACACTCTGATTTAAAAAAAAATAGAAGAAACTATTAAATTCATCATTGCCTATTACACATCTTTCCAAATTCTGTAGCTGCAAGTGAGACGATGATTATCTCATGAGATGACTACATTTATAGATCTTTAATTTACAACTTTGCGATGTGACCAGAACCCAGCTGTCGACGTGATCTAATCCTCAAAAACACCGAGAACCTTATATTGGATATGAAATAAATAATGACCACTTCTCAAATGACATTTTCTTCTTTCCCAAGTGACATGCTATTCCTCACACCTTAAAATATATGAGTTTGTCATTCGTCAATCTTTTTTTTCATTGCTCAATGAAAATGAAAACACTGCCTTAAATATCTCTGACTAATGTAAACTGCGAATAAAACGGAATGAAGAGAGGCAAGCTAATCAAGAAAACAATACCATAAATTAAGAGAACGATTTTCGCCATAAACACTTAATTGTAAGCAACCTCGGACTTCACGGTTACTCGCATTTCCTTGAAATGAAATATCATCAATCTCATAACCATATTTGTCACCACGCATAGGGTTCATTATCATCTCTATTTACTCATCCTTGGGGAAATGGTCATTGGCAAGCTGACGTGTCTCTTCGGGAACGAATGGAAAGGAACGATTGTGCATGATTTCTCTGCCTTTCGTGAAATATTGAAATGGAATTCAATATTAGTTAACCAACCGTTCGCTAAATGAGAGGTAATCTTAGAATTTGCGTCGCAGAGTGAACTCAGTGGGCGGGATTTTTCATCACTCCGTAAGAATTTCATTGAAGTCCCACCCACGACCAGGAGGCATCCGTTATTCCTTCAATTATCCATGGACATGAAAATGCAAATGATTCCTTTAGCGGCAATCCTTGGGGTTTCTGCAAGAGCCATTGCTATTCGATCCGGGCAATCAACCACCAATGGCAAGCGTAGCTCCCTAATTATATCCCCTTGGATTTCCATTTTCACAGCCAAGCCGAGAAGATTCGTAAGCTTCATTCCTACCTCCTGTTCACGACGTTTCCGTAACTTGAGATTCATGGGTTTCATAAATACCGCCCTAGGAGAAGATGGTAAGGGGAGAATGCGGAAGTTTGTGGACCCAATGCCAAATTGAAATGGTTGCTTTCATTTCTTAGAGACGTGGAGACATTCGGAGATGTGTACGCCATATGATGGGCTCGCATGGAACGTGGTTTGATGAAAGTGCGAGAGTCGAAAGATATGGAAGTAAAGCTCATTATTGCTTTCATCATCTATAAGTGAATTTAACCTATTTTCCCTTTTTTATGATCCTTAAGTGCATACGTTTTACAAAGCACGATAAATATGCAACTTAAGAATAATAGACGAAAATTTTCGGCTTATTTAGACAAAATATGGAATACGAGTCGCAACAAATCAAAGAGGAAAAGTTTTGGTCGCGTTGGAGGTGAAGTGTAAAAACAAATACAGAGTTACTGGATTCATGAGATGTAATGAGAAATTTCTTTCATTGAAAGTGGACATTCATTCCTCTATTTCTTCTAAAAAATAGACTATAACATTCTTGATTAACTATTTTTGCCGATACAATTCGCCGTCCAACAAATCTCGAATTTCGTTCAGATGTTTTGTAGAGACCAGTAAGGAGAGAGTAAGTTTGCAGAAAAGATATCCGTAATTTAAGGGTAGCTAAAAACTCACGTTACGGGAGAAAACCTTCGAGAGAAGGGGGACAAAGAAAATGGCGAAAATACGGCAAGAAAGAAAGAAACCAAGCAACAATGTGGAAATGAGGAAAATGGCAAAGGTGATTTTGCGCGTGCGCCTAGGAAAAATCCTAAGGAAAAACGGTCATGTAAAAAGTCTGACAGGACTAGGACATGAACCTGGAATCTTCCTCTTTCCTGGAGAATGCTTTATCCAAGTAAGTTATCGAGCCAGAACATATTCTCAAGCCGTTTTGGGAGACTTTGTAGGCAATCCTGGTCCTGGCAGATGTTTTTATGTCCGTTTTTCCTTGGGAATAATATGGAAGAAAGAAAACTGCAGACATTTATTTGGACAGTCATCGAAATGTATTACACTCAATAAGCGAATCAATCCGGAATTTGTTTTACTAGAACAGTGTTTAGAATATAAAGCTACTTTAAAAAAGTAACGGTAGGAGTTTTAAGATTTAAACGACCAAATGTCTCAAGGCTATTTTTTATTTATGTTCAAAAATTGTTAGTAGAAACTGGATTATGAAAATGACAACGGGGCGATTTAATTGCAGTGACAGCTAATTGCTTGTTTAGAGGGGGAACCAGCTGAGTAATCAGTAAAAATATGTTATATATTATGCTATAAAATAGTTGACATTTTGTAAATATAAATAGTTTTTATAGACATTTTTCACACATTTGCGCCAGATTATGGCCCAGAAATACTTATAGATACTTCTAACACACTCACATTTTCACATGAACCTTATCATCAAACGTTTCGCGACACGCTTGATACCTCTAGCGGCACACAAGTGAGTGGCGGCACTCACTTTGGAATTCACTGCTGTAAAACCTAAACATCTCTGACCGAAATGACATCTCAAAGAATAATTTTAAGAGGGGATAACGAAAATATTTTTCGTCGAAAATATTCTATGATATTTAACTCCGTCGTTACATCAGTTGAGTGTAATTTTGGGGTGAAAATTTCCATTTTCTGAAACACTCTAGCTATAGCCGTAAATGGACTACAATATATTTGCTGTGAATATCTCATTCCTCAAGCAGGATATATGTTAGCGAGTAGTTTAGTCAATTAGCCGTCGAATAATATGTGAATAAAAATTAAGCATACTTTGATTATTAACCTTGTCTTGAAGATGTCGATCATCCGACGATAATAGTATGTACCCGTAGTGTCATTCCTGTTTCTATAGAATAGTATAAATTACTTTAATATGTTTCTGCTGAAGAGATGGTGTCCACAAACAAAGTCTGTTTAGTAAATTTAGATGTACACTGTACTGGTTTGTATACCAAAGAGAAATTGAAAATTTTTTTTGGAAAATACAAAAGCAAGAAGTAGAATAAGAAATGACTTCATATACTGAATCTACATCAATAATCAAACATTCCTTCGGCATACATCACATTTTTCGGATCTATGTAACAAAAATGTTAAATCGCAACAATTCACTGAATAGTTGGACTTCGGATACTGATAACATCGAATACCCTCAATTGTGCGTCATTTTCGATATTTCGTCGCAGAGGGTTTCCTCCCGAATTCTTTGCGCATTAAACAGCAAGCATATCGAAACCTAAGATCCGAAACATTTTCCTTAAAGAGAAAAAGAACCCATTAGTCTAAGTACAGCACCTCATACAAGAGCTCAGTACCGGGAAACGAAACACTGCCCAGACGCGGATTTCCTCACATTTTTCCATCCGCAAAAAATTCCCTTTCTCTTCTCCGATCACGGACTTACCTCCAAACCCTCCTTCCGCCCTCCTCCACGGAGGAAGATTCGAAAGTAACGGGGCACCTGCGCTTCTTATCTCACGCCCTGATCCAATAACTCCCTCAGCTTACTCATTCTCCCTCACACACACTCACTCGCGCGCACGTCGACGCACTCACGACCGGAAAATGGGGTCCATCAGAAGAGAGAGGTATTTAGGGAGGCGAATGGTTATTGCCGCGAGAAGGCGCATTTCCACCTTCCATTGCCAAAGAATATCCTTCGCACACAAACTTTTTTTTCCACCGTTTCTCATCACTTCTTTAGCCCGGAGAAGGATTTTTTAAATTCCCTTTCCCACAGCGTTTTCGCATCTCCGCAAAAGTCGTGATTCTTGCTCCCCTGCCCTTGGTTTTAATGTTTTCCCGTTAATCTTTCTCCCTGTGTGTTATTCTCGTGGAATGCGAGACTAGAGAAACCAAGTTCCGCAAGCTATGTCGGCGCAGGAGATCCCTGATTTCGGTTATCTCACGCCTGCTGACATCGTTCCTCGGGCTATCTTCATCAAAGTTATTAATGTGTAAGTCGCTAGTGGGTAACTACTTTATTTCCGACTCCAGCGAGCTTGCGGGAATCTCAAGCGTTCGAGATTCGTTGAGAATGAAGTGCAAGACGATAAAACTTCGCTCTTAAATTAGCTTCCCTTTGATTTGTGCGCGAGAGCCTTTCCGAGGATATAATATCGCATAATGAAAATGGAGCCAAATAAACTCAAGCAGTCTGAGTTAAGAAGTTAATGAAGCGAAGAAACTTATGGAGTTATTATCACATATCTAATTCTACAAACTTTTAACTGAAATAAAAAAACAGTTAAATATACTATTATTTTAATACAATTAAAATCTGCATCACAGTCAAAGATAAATACTTTTACATCTCATTACTTTTATTATACTCCAATTCCTACGAAAATGAGAGATAGTATTTAAATACTTTTTCTTTTGCGCTTATCTCGTAATTTAAAAGTAACAATAATAAATGCCTTGTTCCTCATTGCGAGAATATTTCTTTTTCCAAAAGAGAGACATGATTTTTTAATTCTAAAAAATTGGAAAGCATACAATTTATAAAAGTGTGTGTGAAATTATTTCCAGTTTCATAGATTAAAACGGAAACACGTAATTGTGAAAATTCGGTAAATTTAAATTTAAAATTATTCTCATCGTAATATTCTTATAGTGTAAAATGCACCTTTAAATAAACATTTGCCTAACTCAAAATGGTAAATTGTGAAAAATAAATAACCGAAATATTTCCTATGCGATAAATATTCGAGCAAAACTAATCCTACCACAAAGATATATTTAAATTTTAAAATAAAAACTCTTAATTGGAATCTATCCAATTTTCTAATACTCGCAACAAGGAAAGGGCGAACATTGGAATTACTATATAGTGGATAAATGCATTTTTTTGGCGGATGAATGACGCGCCCATCTTCTTTCCTTATCCTCTCACATCCTCCAACCGCCGATTCATTTTGCGCTCTCTCGTACTTCCCGGCCATTTGAGAATTCCCTTCGTCTCATCTTCCTTTCCACTTTCTTCCTCCCTGGATCCCTTGGGGCGGGGAATCCCCTCACGGCTCCGATCGTCCTTCTTTCAAGGTTGCATCGGATGGCTCAAAAATGGAGAGGATCCGTTGGGAGGGTGGAACTCTTCAAAAGGGAAGAAGATTTTTAACAGGGCCACGTTGTCGCAACGTTGGGAAACGGGGTCACCAGGCGAGCCTCGCTTCCATCGCCGAGGGTGGGAAAAAAAGAGTTGCGTGATGCCAAATTGATAGTCATCGATACAATGGCGTCTTTTTGCGTATTAGTGATTCATAAGGGTCGTGAAGTCGGAGCATTAAAAAAAAAACGGTTGGAAAAAATCGAGGAGATTTCCATCGAGCGTGCGCGTTTAGGCCGAAGTGGATGACCCGGCGGCTGTAAAGAAGACGTTCCAAATGGCGTAAAAAACGGCTTTGAGAACGGAGTTGTGGAACGACGCTTTCTCAACAGCAGATCAAATTGTCATGAGATAATTTTCGCTGCCGCCAATAAGGTCGTTGTCTCAGTTACTATAATGAGATCTCTTTTAACAGATAAGAATTTAGAACAAAGGAGAAAAAACATAAGGGAAGTCGCAAAAAATACGATGTTTTAACTTACAATACTTACATAAAAGCGTTATAGGAAAGTTAGGTACCGTGTTAATCTGAGAGTTTGAATTGAAAATGTATATAAGAGTATCAATGGTATTTCCCCAAAGGAAGTAAATTTTGGAACATTTTCACAGCATCTCTTTCACTATTGAATTTCCTACTACTACAACTGCTAAAATGGGTGAATACTGAATTAAAACTTGCAATAAATAATGAAGTGAATTGCTATTATCAGTTTTATTTGGGACATCTTAATATCTTAATCGTTAGTTTTTAAATGATACCTCTTAAAATTAGTTTCTAATTACCACTAGCCATCAGATAATGAGATATACCGTCAATATATCAAAGCAATATCAAAGCAGTGTAATAACTTAAAACTGTAGGTTAAAAGCGAAATTTCTTCCGTGAAAGATGCAGAAAGTGAATCTTGTCGACCAAATAGAGCGATGGAATGTTTAAGAGTGCCAGTCTCTTATGCAGATAGGACCGGACCGTACAGCTTTTAGCCACTTACTTAAGGATTATGAAAACGCTTCAATTAAATACATCACAAAGTATAATACCTACGGGCATTGACTTCTGCGTAGAGGAAACGTTTACTCATTAAGTTCTAACTTAATTAGCTTAGATTCTAAGCGACCCAGGTCCCCGTGTAAATGTTAGGCCCTTGCCCTACTATAGGACTATTCTAGAATCAAGTCTCTTACAGAAATATACAACTAACAACAAAGTAATATTATTAATCAGTACATTTTCTATAAAATGCAATGCTATAAGATAATAATGTAATGTTTGTCCGATTGATTGGATGTATCGATTTATTTTTCTAGATTTATATTAATTCTAGTCTATTGTTTTGGTTATTAGATTTATGTTATTATGTAATATCTCCAGAAGTTAGGTGGTAGAGAGGGTATGTAGGCGTAGCCTCGCGCTAGGAGTAAAATAATAATAGTAAAAATAATAATTCAATTTTTATCATCATTAATTTCTCATCGAGTGTTTTCATTCCTTACCTTTTGATTTGAATGTAGGACAAGGGAGGTGACTTACGATCAGCAACGTCTTCGATCTTCCTTTTTCACTTTTCGAAGCTCCTTTGATCACACCGCTAAAGTGACGTCATTGGGTCAAGAAGTTACAGGAATCCCTGTAAAGATGACAGGAGAAGATAGTTCAATTTAGAGATCGTATTGGAGGAGGATCATGCCGAAAATGATACATTTTCTCGGGTTTCTTAAGGTCTTGAAAGCTACCACACAAAGGTTAATGGGATGGAGTAAGCGAAGAATGCGTAGCATTGATAGCCACGGCTATTACATCATTTTGTAATGCTAATGCTAATTTTAGCAATGTATTGTGGCACCTTACATCACGCTTGCAGAATTATTTTTGGAAATTTGAAATCGAATGAAAGTTTGAAAACGTGAAAACTTTGCCCAAAGAAAGTAACAAATGAGACAGTCCGTTAGCCATTTAATTAAATCAGTCCAATGAACTTGATTTTTCCGATGTCTGACCTCTATTAAGCTAATAGTTATTCGGGTGTTTTCATACATATGAGCAAAAAAATTATGAAAATTGTTAATTACTAATTCATTATTAAATTATGTGAGCGATGACTAATTTATTAACTGTTTTACATACTTGAAAATTGTTTGACGATTCAAAGGTTTTAATGGATCTAAATGTAAGGTTCCACTAAAGAAATAAACGTTTAAAGTAAAACAAAATTCATACAGATTTGAGAAGTGAGGGTTTTACAGCTTCAGAAACATTCACTTTCAAATGCCACTTAAAATTAATTAGTGGCAGTAGCAGATTATCAGGCGACAGCAATTCAATACATTCACAGTTGATGATTTCAACCAATATTTACTCTGTCGACGATAATAGCTGAGAGTTTACCTTTACACTCTGATTTAAAAAAAAATAGAAGAAACTATTAAATTCATCATTGCCTATTACACATCTTTCCAAATTCTGTAGCTGCAAGTGAGACGATGATTATCTCATGAGATGACTACATTTATAGATCTTTAATTTACAACTTTGCGATGTGACCAGAACCCAGCTGTCGACNAATCTATATATTTCTTACCATTATATATTATATTTATTCTACTGTTTTCAAGTCATGAAAGCCTACTTTACGTTAATATCTTATAAAAATTATAAGAACTGATTATCCCCGCGGACTTATAAGGGATATTTCATGAAATCAACATTCAACAATAGCCTTATTCGTTAAAGGGATGAGTTGTTTATTTCCCCGAAATTTAACGAAATTTCCGTGTGTTTTGTCAAAATTCTCAAAAGTTCGGATCTATATCAATATTTCACGAGTAAAATAAGAATCTATCATCATTTCCCTTTCTTGTGACACTTGTCTCAATTTCATAGGACGATTGTTTCTAATTTAATTTTGTAAAAGAAACAACCTCTGCAGGGAACAAAAACCTATTTAACGTACTACATTTCTTATGGTAAAGTATGGGATAACTCATGAAATCAATGATCAACAGTTGCTTTGGTTGTCAAAGGGATGGGTTGTTTATATCCGAAAAATTTTACAAATTTTCCGTCTATTTTATCAAGGNTTTCTTGTGATACTTGTTTCAATTTCGTAGGACCATTGTTTCTAATTTAATTTTGTAAAAGGAACAACCTCTGCAAGTCATGAAAACGTAATTTACGTACATCTCTTATCGAAACGTATTTTGTTCTCCTGGGTTCGAACCCGAACCTTTACAGAAATTAAAATAGTTTTCCTGGGGGCTTCAGCATCATAGAAACACAATGCAGTTTGTTTCAGATCTGTAAGTGAAGCCGTTTCTGAGATAAATAAGGGGACGGACAGACATTTGCTTTATATACGAGATATATTATATTGCATTTACATGCTGACGTAAGCATCATTTCGTAAGTTTGACTATAGTTGTAGTAAACTTTTTCTTCGTTTAATAGTCAAAGAGCACCCTCCTCTATAACTGGTGTGCTGACATGCCTTCATTTTTAGCTTGAATTTAGAATCGACTTCAGAACAATTTCTATGAGATATATGTTATGATAAATCTGGGGAAATGTAATAAATAAAAATATAAAATAATATATATAATGTAAAAAATATTTGTAATGAAAGTAAGTAAACGAATAGAAAAATTAGGAAATATAATGATACTTAAAAATCATAGCCATAAATGAGCGGTATTATTCAAACTCACATTCTCCTGCATGATCATGACGGTGCTCGTTAATTCATTGTATGAAAGGTGTTCTTGTGATGAAAGGATCCTATTGATGATTCTTCCAAGCTAAAGTGAATGTAGTCCTTCTTACTTATTACATTCCATTAGTAATGGAAAAGGAAGTTCATAAGTAAACTCCCAGAGAAATATAATACCTGGCATTTAGGAATCTTTCCAGTCGAAGATAGAGTATAGGTTATATAAAATCCAAATTGAACTGAAAAAGTTACACCACAGATTAAAAGTGGCTTTAGACGGTAAGAAATTAGGAATTGAACTTTCTCATATATACTCTACGGCTAAACCGAATTCTAGAACTAATACTCAAACAGGTGGAAGCTTAGAAGTCTTAAATAAAAATTTCAAGCCAATAAGCCATCAAAAACTTCGCAAAAGATCTCGTTTCAGCTTTTAAAAATAGATTTTTTAACTAATATTCATCAATACAAGGACATTACTTAGTGCAAACAACATTACCCTCTATCCGTAGAGAATAGCATCCATTCTTTCCGTTTACTCTGACGCAGCGAATTTTGATGTGTCGGGAAATGAAATACTCGGAGTATAATTGTCATCATAGTAATTCATACCTGAAAAACTTTCTGCATAATTAGAACATCTTTAGTTTCCACAAGCAAAGTGATAAAAATGTTACTGTACGAAAATTCGTGCGAGGAATATTCACAATGAGAAACAGACATGAAAAAGTGTGACAGGACCGGAACTCGAATGCGGGTCTTCCAATATCCGGGCGACTGCTTTAGCCATTGAGCTGTTTTTTTTGCCGCAACAATTATCAGAGCCGTCTGAGAGAGTTTTTACTTTTAGCTTCCTTTCGTTCTGCAACTCCATTATTTTCTATAACATATACAATTGAAACCGATATCCATAAATTGATGCCTCGGACTCTAAAATTATTTCCTACCTTGTTACAACCAACTATTGAAAAATAAAGGGGACACAGATCCCCAAATAGATAAGCTACGAAATGCATAAAAAAGTTGCCAAAAGGAAAGGAAACTGGAATTGAATTGGTGAAACGCGGAAGGCCGTGCAGCATGAAGTCATTGATACTCCTTCATTTAATAAGAGCAAGTCATAATGATGAAAGATAGCTCAATCAACAGTCAACTCTACCGATTCACTTGCGGTTACCAGTGTATCATTATGAAGACCAATCCTTCGTACTCAATGACGATTATATGTTTCCAGGATGAACAACCATATATTTACTATTTGCTATAATCGGAAACCCTCTTATTCATTACCCTGAAAATTATTATAACTAGTAAACTCTCCCGTCAAGCATAAAGTAGTATAATTTAACTTATTTTAAAATATATATATAAGATATTATATGGTTCTTTTAAGCCAAAAGGTCTCTATTTTAAGTTATGATAATTTAATGTTTGTGACTGCCAGATGGTTTGATCGATACTGTATACATTTTGAATAAATGTCCTCGTGATTAAATGCACGAAGGAATATTTCGTTAGTAATAGCAATCAAATCAACATTCACAAAATGTTTGTAATACTCAACTCAAATTAGTCACAAAATTAGTAAGAAAAAATATTATCCTTTTTCAACCTTTAATTCTTCTTTTAAGTTCCAAGCGTATTCTTACAGTGTAATAAATTGGGTTCAGCATCAAATATCGGGTTTGGTAAACGACCTCGTTAAGCATGATGGAATTCAATGTAATTTGGATTATAAGTCTATTATGACTGAGTAGTAGTATTGTTAAAAGTGCTTCGACAGCTTAGGTCATTTCGCACGTAGGCCCCCACCGGGAATCGAACCCGGGACCGCTTTCACTGAAGTCGAACGCGTTGCCCACTTGGCTATCGGGAGCCCTATTATGACTGAATAGGCAAGCTATTCACACCCTGACGCTATTAATACATACTAATCTGGAAAGGATTTTAAGCTAATAATATTAGCGGAATTCCAAAAAATCACAAACTCGATTTCGTTGAACAGTTTCGTTGATGTTGATGAGAGTTACACATACTCACAGCTTTAATACTTCGTTGGCGTTTAAATCCGTTAGTTTTCTAAATAGTTTACCTTTCCTCGCCATAACTTTTCTTCGTCATCTTGATCGTGACAGAGCAACACATAAATGCCCTTTGGAAAACGTGGCTGATTAAGAAACACTCCATCATTGCCGTACGTCTGTCTCAGCAATATGTGTTTTATACTGAAATCTCAGAAAATTGTTCCCTCTTCATGAAGCATGTCATTAGTTCCTACCATTTATTCTATATTGACCTACAGCACCCGCATATGCTTACAGGATAATACACGAGCTCGAACTCAGCAGTCGCCTTAGTCACCATTGGGATGGGTTGTTATAACAACAAAGGTTTACAATATTTCAGTTTATTTTATCAATGATCTCGCAATTTCGAATTCATATCAATATTTCACGAAAAAATAAGAACCCATGATCAAGTTCCTTTCTTTTGTCATTTGTCTCGATTTCGAAGGACCATTACTTCTTAAATTTAATAAAATAAACGAAGTCCGCAAGACACGAACTTTGCGTGCAATTTTTATGGAAATGGGCTCATGGGTTTTAACCCGAGCCTTCTCAGAGATGAGAATAGGTTTCTTAGTGCTTTCTTCCTCGTAGAAACACAATACAATTTGTCTACATCAAACCTTACCTAATACAGAGGAGGCAGACAGACAGATGGACACAACCCGAATTTTATGTTAAGCTTCTCAAATGAACAGATGAATTAATTGCTCCGAAGTTCGTTGCTATATCCTTCACGCGTTCCATTAACGTTATTAGCGTACAATACCAAATCTCAGGATATCCCTTAGAGCTCGTGCGTCATAATAAATACCTAGGAGTTACACTCAGCAGTAATTCATCGTTCAAGGAACATAACCGTGATTCTATAGTAGAGGCGAACAGAATGCAAAGATTAACAAGTAGAAACCTGAGAGGTTGCCCATCTAGAGTCAAAGAAATTGCTTACTTTTCCCTCATTCGACCAAGTCTCGAAAACTGTTGCGCAATAAGGAATCCACATGAAGTAGAGTTAGTCTCAGATTTAGAGATGGTTCAACATATAGCGTTTTGTCAGTGGAGATTTCAGGTTCGACAGTAGCGTTACGGCCATGATATAATCACTCGGATGGAACTCACAGATAAGATCTGAATACCGACGAAAGCTTTTCGAAAAATTCATCGGTCCAGGATTTTTAGGCGAAGTAAAAAATATTGTCGTTCCGTTAAACAACGAGCGCGATCTTAGAGAGGCGACGACCAAGCGTTACAAGGAAATAATTGCTAAAACAGATAGTTACTTCTGGTCGTTCTTTCCAGATAGTATCAGAGAATTTAATAGGGTAGATTAGGTAAGGTGATAATACACTCCTTGCCATAAGTCACAGGTGGCTTGCGGGGTACATATCTAACTCTAAATTATAATCTTCGTGGTTCTCCTTTCCCATTAACCCATTTATTATTATCTCTTTCCCATCGGTACTATTCTACAAAATTTTACGGATTTTACAAACCCTGCACATTTTATAACAAAATTCCAAGCAGCAATTGTCTATCTTACCGTCCAGAGTTCTTTTGCGGTGTTCGCAGGAGAAATGAGATGCCTAAGGTTTGTCTTGATCACGGTCAGGGATGCCAAAATGTGCCTTGTATATGTTTTCCCCATCAAACATTTGGTTTTTATATATGCTTCCACAGAGTACTATTCCGCTCTTGTCTTGACAAATTGTCCACAGACATAGCAAAATGCGTCTGCCGGATACAGGCAGCCTCTTCATGCCATCTCCGAAAGATGCAGATATAGGCAGCTGCAAACTAAATGGAGCTAGTGAATTTAATGTACCTGTATTTATACTACTATTTATACAACTTTGTAGAAATTCCTACAAAGTAACTCAAAGTTTACTTGGAACTGAATATATCTGGAGTGTTCCGGAAAAATAAGTAAATTTCATAATACCAACGTCCTGATCACAAAAGCAAAGTTTGTGAGGAATAAATGCTATATTTTATATTTTTAGGTAAGAGAAATTAGGAAATAACACTTAATACCCAGGAACAAAGAAAAACTAAAAAAAGTGTAACAGTGTTAATCATTGAAACCTGGTCGTGTTAGTCATTAAATGTAAATATTTTTGTGAAAAAAGTATAAGGCCTCTCTTCATTCTGCATGATGATTTCCACATGACCTTGCCTATGACTGTGTATTTTATCCACAACAATTGTCTACAACATCTAAAGTAGTAATCTTTCCGTTGTAATAACATAGACACAACAGGTAATAAAGTAAATCAGAGCAGCTGAAAACAGAATTACAGAGCAGCTGGAAACTAATTTTAAGGGAATGATGGTTTTCGCAAACGATGGATTCCTTCTTAGAAAGGAATATATTTAGGGAGGAATTGGATTCCTTCTTAGGAAGGAATTTTCTGGTAAACTTTAATTAACTCAATATACAAATAGTACATTTTCCGATGGCTTTTAGCTGGAGTATAGTTTTCCTAGACCCCCTGTTGAGAAACCAGAGACCTTCGACCTCCAATTAAAATGAAGCGATCCTTCCGATTAACGCGTTGGGGGTTTCAATAAGAAACGCAACCGTTTCTAGGACGAGGAATGCATCCATTCACCCGGCGTGACTAGCGAGACTTTCGCGCAGACAAAATACACGCGAATTAGACGGGCGGAAAGGGAGTCGGGGGAGGGAGACGGAGGTGGCGGATTGAATCGAGAAATAAGACTTCGGTTTTTTGCGTAAGACTATTATATCCCGGGGAATAAGGCAGAGCCGCCCAATCCCTTCACTCGGCCATTTAAACCAGAGAGAGAAGGAAATAAAGGAAGCGTGGGAGAGGGTTTCTACGGAGGGATTGCACGAAATAAAGGGAAAAGGATGCAATAGAAGAAGGAATAGCGCTTGGAAACTCCCTTCAATTCATTCCTATTTCTCCTTGCTATTTTTTATTATCTCTTAAAGGCCTATGTATAATCGATATTACTGACAGTCACGAGAATATTCAACTACGTGCTGAAAGCGCATCCCACTTGCCATGCCATTGAGACATTTTCTTTTTCTTTAATACTGAGCCATACCCAGTGTAATGGAGATTCATACAACGGCGATTCACCATAAAGGCAATGCGGCCGGTTTTTGCTCTCAAGAACTGTCTACTTTTCCTGCGAAGAAGCTTGAAGAAATCTTCACACCTTTCATTCTCAATAAAAACCCTTCGCAGGTGGTGTTGCTAAAACACCGTAAAATATTTGTAGAAAGGCATTTCATAAATGTATGTAACGATAAAACTTTAGTTTGAATATAACATATTAATTACGTAAATAGTTCTAGGAAATAACCACAGATTTACTCAAAGCGTACATGACGACTACTGCTTTAACGGGATGAAACAGTAAAAATTATTTTTCATCGATTTCAACCTATCAATTAAGAATACAAAACCAAGCTTATTCGACTAATTATAGATTTACTAATTAAATTTTGATGAAATTTTGGCAATGGCTTCATTGATAAATTTCATAGAGAGAAGTTATTTTCATTCTTGTCTAATTTAGTAACTCATAGACAAAAACTTTATCCACCGATGAAAATCACAGATTATCTTAATGGAACAAGAGAAAAAGAGTACTACATACATATATCTATCTACCATCATTGAGGATCATGACGGGAGTGACAGACATCATAGATAACGTAAGATCACTGAAATGGATGTTGGCAGGAGAATTTCGAGGAGAAACGAAAATCGATGGACATCAGCAGTTCTCATCTGGACACCAAGAGACCAAGATGAAGACCAAAAGGCCGATGGAACTGAGATATCAATAATTAAATAGGGAAAATATGGAAAAGAGAAGATCAGAATGGACAAACTTGGAAAACGCTTGGGGGGGCCTACATCCGACGTTGGATTGAAAATGGCTGATGATGATTATGAAAAAATATAACTAGCATAAAAATTCAAGGATATATACATGAAATAGCTCTTTCATAATTTCGTTTATCATAAATTACTTCGAAAAACTAAAACCGGCATCTTCCAACAAGCCTATTAAACTAGATTTCCACGGAGGAAAAACATACAAAAAGCGAAATTTAAACTTATGCTTCCCGCGATAGCTTCGTGCTCCTATATATCTCCTATAGCTCATGAGTTTTACGTTTCGATCACGTGTACCTGGCCGCAATTCGAAGCGTATGGATTGCTGCTGTCTCTTTAAACGACTTGTCCTTTTGAATAACAGACATTGTAATACAGTTGATGGAGTTTGTCACGAGAAGATTTGTAACTGTATATGGATAACTTTCAACATCAGCTAAGGGATTTTACGTAGTCACGATTCCCGTACGGTACCTCTAGTTTCTTAGGAGTGACTTCAATTGTTTATTTTATCCACCGATAGCTCTGTGTAATTAACATATATCTTGAATTACTAATTAAGATTTCATTCATATATCTATTGTGCATAAGGTATTTACGCATGTTTTTAAGCGATGGAAGTTTTACGGCCAATGCTACGCAAAGTGTTAAATTTGTCTATAGGTTCCTCATAATTCCTAAGAAGTTTGCAAAACAAACAATAGATATCATATGTCTTGAAAGACTTAATGGAGCCTCTCAGATGCTTCATTAACTCTAAAAAGGTTTCTCATGAAATTTTAACATAATATTCCTATACCTACGACATTCATTTTGACAACTGAAAAAAATTAACATTTATAAGTAAACAATAAAAAAATTGGTTTAGGAAGGCTATACATCCTCAAGGACAGACTTTTAACACAATGGAAGTTCACCTTCTTTCATGCATTTGTTGGCAGCTGGTTTCAAAGAGTTACCGTCCTCTGATCGAGAGAACTCATTCCAATAAAATAACTCAAAAACCTTCTTAATTGTTAAAGTACCGAATCAAGATTTTCTGATAAAATTTAAGGGGAATAAGGGGCTCGAATGTACATCTTTTACCTGCATTTCCCATTGAAAGTCTAGCGCTATTATTTCCCCAATTTTTCCCACGCAGGAAAACAGGACAGCGGAAATTTCGCGAATTCCTTCGACATTTCCATCAAAAAGGATCGACGCAATCGCCCGATAGTCAACAGTAAGAGCGAATGGAGGGAGGAGGAGATTCCCGGAATCGTATTACGGATAAAGCGGCGGACTTTCTAATCAGTGCCCTTCCTCAATGTACGAAGGTTTTCAGTCTTTTTTTCTCTCACTAATTCCTGCGTGCATCATAGTCGGGAGGATGGAAAATAATTGGCATCCGAAGAATCGTGGTCGCCCTAAGCTGATGTGCCAGACGGTCACGACAAACATCTCTCCAAAAACTATTTTTGTATGAATGAATATGGGTTTCTGGAGGAAAGGCAGTTCTTCCTTTCTTTCTGGAACTTAGTCGTGACGAAGAGAAAATAAATCTGCCGTTATGTTTTGTAAATACACGTGAGCACTTGTTATGAAATCATTTGAGAGGAAATCTTGTTCTCGGGTAATGAGTAGTTTGTGATTATTTATTTAACCGCTTTCCAGAAGAAATTTTGCTTTTGCCGTGTATAAATATATATTTCTCCAAAATGTACTACGAATAAAACCTGATAGACAAAGAAGAATTTGGAACAAAGTAAAAATAAAGAAATCAATAAAATTTACGGTACTTTTGGCAATTCAATGTTCTAGAGAATACAACCCGCTAATTCAAAAAATATTTTACTTTGCTTTTCGTAAGTCCTTCGGAACTTCATATTATCGGTTTCCTCTCAGCTGGATGCAGTCTCCCAATTTTGTTTTGAAAGACGTTCAACCGATTTTAACCACAATTTTTAAATACTTTTGAACATTTTTTTCTGTAACACTAATCGCAAACAATTTAAAATAAATTATTCAGATCACAAGCACCAAAGTTGGATTCCATGTATAACTTTTTAAAAAGAGAAAATTTGAATCTGTAATTCGCTTTACATTTCGTAAATCTAATAACTAACAAAAGTGATATTAGTAGTAAAATTGTTAAAAGTACTTCGTCAGCTGAAATCATTTAGCGGTCATAGTCTCCTTCTGGGAATCGAACCCGGAACCGCTCTTATTATAGTCAAACTCGTCACTCATTTGGCTATTCGGGAGATTTACAACATTAACATAAGTTTTCATAGAGCTCATATAATATAGAATCTGTCCAAAGATTAGATGAATTAGGAGAAAAATAATCTATTATTCTTCATCTCTCTTCTTCCTTTCTTCCTTCTTTCAGGCTTCCTCCTCTTCAGAATGAATTTTTCGTAAGACTAATCGCATTTTCTTTCAAGTGTCAAATCTTTCAGGTAAATTATTCCTAAATTATATATCGTAGATTATGCAACTTAACTACCGATAACTTTCGGTGCCGTTCTAATCGAAGGTACGTACATCTAAAATGGATTTTCCCTTACCAGTCTCTATGTGTTATATGTGTTACTAAGGGGAAATTTCAATAGCATACTTAATCCGGCGATTGGCTGTCTAACGAGAATGCAAATATCGGAGGTAAGCCTACAAGGAGGCGATTCTTAGTCCTTTATCTCCATTTTCTCGCGCCACAAAAAAGAGCGCCGCTACACGGTCGATCGAGGGGGAGAAAAGTAAAAGCACTACAGTTACCGTTCGAAGCAAGGACGAATCTTTTACCGCATCGTCCCGCAAAAAAACCCTTTCCAGAAGAGCACACCTGTTTTTATGCCGCCCTTTGGAGCGAAAGATTAGTCCCGACACATTGACACTCAAGAAAACACCGCCTAAGAGACCGAATGGAAAAACAAAGGAAAAAAAGCCAGCGTTGCCGCGTTTTTCTCCCCGGAACGCATACGGAAAAACCCATTAAAAAACTCCCCGCAAAGATATGGTTAGAGTGAGGGTAAGAGACCCTGCTCTCAAAACAGCATCTCCGGCTTCCCCTTTGCTGCTACGCCTTCGAAAAGAAGCGGGCGGTATTTCCTTACAATGGAACGATCACTGGGGTCAAAACCACAATGGGTCTAGAGGAGGGATCTGGAGTCACGACTCGCATCAGTCACGGATCGCAAAGGAACCCACCCCGTCTCCCGTTCCGGAGGAACCCTTCGACCTCGGCGACCCAACCCACCGCCGTCGTCCTTACCTCCCCTGGAGACTGACTACACCTCCAATCCTAAGATCCCTCCTCCAAGGGTTGCCAACTTTCTCGGATTAACTGGGAGTGTCCGGGAATTGCACATGGATTCCATCCCAATTCCGTTTCCACTTGCAGTCTCGCTCATTATGATGAAAACTCGGATCGTAAGAAAATGTGAGAGACTGTGCGCTGACATTCTGTTCACTGTCGACCTGAAAACCTTATAGCCCTTTTTGGTGCCAATTAATCAAATCGTAATTTACGCGACAGAAATCGCAGTTCTCGACTTCAATATCTTATCCTGATCTTTGTTCGTGATTCTGATTCCATAAAAGCATGGTAAGAAGTAATTCTTCTTAAGGAAGTCTTTCAACAACTGAATAAGGTGGATTTTTAGTGTAAAGGAAGAACATCCTGTATCACTTAATTAAGTTTTAAATTTAAAAAAATGAATCAGTCATCCGAAATAAAGTTTGTGTATCTCTATTTCCCTTAAAAATACCTCTTTAAATTTCTCAGTTAACGCAATACTTTATATAAAATTACTAGATTGAGTATAACGTATTTCAATATTTATTAATGAACTCGTGAAATAAATATGAATTAGAAAAACGACTTAGCACTTTAAATGATATACTAAGTGCTACTAGTTAATCATCGATTCGTTTCCATCAGATAATTTTTTGAATAATTCAAGGATCTTAGCTTAACTAATAGTAGTTATTAGGAAATTATCTTAAGACATCTCAAACAAATGAGTCGTATTTTATCTTTTCTATTCTATTATTCATTTCTCAAAGGACTCTTTACTATAATCCATGATTAGCGAATAATATTGCAATAATTAAAGTGGTAAAAACAAAAGCATCTAAACCGGTAGTAATCTCGTAAAATTGTCGAAGGAATGGTATAATAGCTAAATTTCAGATTATATTTCAACACAAAATCTTCAAAATTATGCAATACTTTTCATAGATAAATATTAATTTTCCAAGTTACCAATAGATACGCTCGCACCTTGCTAGGTTGATTAATTCAAATACTTAATTTACAGAGATATCTCGGAATAATTTCGAAGCTTACACATAACACTGGGATTCCGTATTATTGTGAAGTAATTCAATTAGAGAAGAGGTTGTGTTTTATGGATCAGCTACATTGTAGTGACTCAACTAGGTCTTATTTATTCGATAATTAGGCTATTCTTCCATTTGGCATTAATCCATCAAAAATTTTGAAATATTAAGGAAAACACATGAAATTTTTCCATTCATTCTGTATAAGAAAATAAATTGAACAAACACTCAAAAGAAGAGGTACATACATAAACCAGTAGGGCCGATCTGAAAAAAATTGGAACGAAAGAATACTTCTTAAAATGAATTCTACATTTTCATATGTGCCTCTAACTTTATTTTTCATCTACAACTTAATTCAACTTGACCTGAGCAGATAATCTACGAAAGTAATATAATCTATTTTACATGCATACAATATGAGCATAAATCGCTACTACTATACTACACTTACGCTATTACTTCTCGGGATAGGAAAGTTGCCTCGTATTTCCAGAGTTCTGGAAAAGCTCCTACCCTGCATTTCACACTTCTGACACATCCATACATCTATTCATATGTTCCCTTTTATCCTATGAGCTAACTATGTCTTTACTCTTCATAACCTAATTCAGCCCAATCAAACAGCATTAAATCGGTCCTCCTCTCAGAAACATTCTCATTCTCTTCATCCACCACCTTAATTATTTAGATCTCATTCATCGTTTCCAAGTATCCAAACCAACGTAAATGGTCTCTGTCATACTGGTGACACAGCATAACGTTTTACCCATATCCATTTATTAGTTATTGCTAATTCCGTCTTTAGCATTAATGACCCCGTCTCTTACGTTTTTACCGCATACAATCTAACTCTATCCAACTAATGTATTTTAATAAACGGAAGATTAATCTACTAAAATTTATCAAACTACCCACACCTGAAAGTTAGCAGCATTTAATATGCTCCGATCCTTCCCGGTCAGAATTATACTGGGAATTCCAACTCTACATTCGCTAACTCTTCCCATCTCCCGCACCTCTTCTGCGCTCCGCCTCGAAATCCCGCCACGCCCGCAACCGTGACCTGGGTCAATTCAATCCACGCCCTCCCTCAGGGGATAGCGGGGGACAAGTGAGAACGGCCTCCCATTGCTCGAGTCGAATTATTAAGCGTGCGCGGATTGATCGTGATGATACTCCACTGAGACGCGAGGACGTACGGGGCTGAGATAGCACTTGTACACATCGGGGAGATGATCTGGGGCTTCCATAGAATAAGTTCCACCGGATTATAATCGCGGTTTGTCTCTACGCTTCCATGTGTTTTCCTCTTGAAGGAACGAGTGAATGAATACATTATGCAGATTAACTCAGCTTCGGAGCAGAAAAGGAAATGATTTCCTCACGCACGATTGGTATTTTTTGTTTCAGAATAATATGAATAGCGCAACGGTATAGATGCTGAAGTTGGGAACATTTTTCCAAGACAATAGTAACTTATGCGAATGTTACTTTGCTTCAAAGGAATTTCATATGCATGAATTCAACATATATGATTTATATTTGTCATTTTTACATAACTCTGTATCTATATCCAAGGTTTCTCGTTTTGACAACAATATATTATATACAGATTATTGAAAGAGCTGAATGTATATGCAAAAAAACGAAACTCAGTTTCAAATCCGGTAAACGGAGAATCTGTTTTCAGTTTGAGCATTCATTGGTATTCAAAATCTTTACACATAGCCGTTATTTCTGTTGTACTAGTATTAAAGTAATGAAAAAGGAATTCATCGATAAAATTGAAATGAATGGAGAATTAACGAGTTTTTATTAGCTGCTACTGCGGTTCCATGACTCTCAATCATCCCTGAGTTAGAAAAATACCTATAAAATACAATTAAAGTATATAAATTGACTCGGGATCTCAATATATTAATATATACGAAATCAGTTTTAGCAGAAATTGACCAAAACTGCTTTAGGACATAAAGCTATAATTAATTTCCTTAAATTAATCATTGCATAAAACGAACGAGCTCTGCCTACTCTTCGTGGTAGGACACTATATGTACTAGAAAAATCAAAGATGTCTTCTGCATTTCTACACCACAAGATAACCCAAGTCATCGACACCAAAGTTTTCTTCTGGTAAAATTTCTCATTGAATGTGGGATCCCCAACTATCTTTCTCAATATAGTCATCTTTGATATCATTATTCATTTATAACCTTTTTAATATAGATGATGGGTTAAATGGAAGAGGAGACTTTAAAGTCCCAATTTCGCCCAAAATAAATAAAGACTTTTATTGAAGATTGTAACAAATCCTACTCAATTCTTCCACACAAAAATTCGTCAGTTAAAGATAAATTATCTAGGAAATGTTTATATCGATGGACGGGAAAGAAAAGCTATCAGCATATAAAAAAGTAAGCATTTTCAACAGCTTTTAAGCTAACTGTGAGGTCATTTATTAAATTCAAAGATAGAATGTGATCTTTCTTGATACTCTTAAGGATGATCAAGGAAGAAATCTGTGAGTTCGCTCAAACAGATACTGAAGAAGCTGAAAATGTGCTTGGAAAAGGTAAATAATTAATTAAATGCAGAAATTTATTCCTTTGTCTATCCCTCGCCGCTTGACGCAACGGAAAGCCATATTCTGCATTGAGTCATTAAATCTCTTCCCAGTCGTCTGAATGACTAAGTTAATCTGTTAATATTTTCAGCGTTTCCATATAAAAAAAATTTTCTTTCCTCGAATGGGTAAAAATCTTATGGCTTGAAAATAAATTTCCTACTAATGTCTTCATTTGAAATCCAAATGAGCTTTATAAAATCCAAGGGTGATGCTCCTTCTCTTAGGATGAAGTACGCGTAATTCTTTCCGACATTTCGGATAATGCAAGTGTCTTTCCACACCCTCATCTCAGGAAGATGGCAAAAGAGAAGATAGAATAAGACTAATCGAAGCTCGTATTTCTCCTGTAATGCCGTGCATTAATCGGAGCTTATAAACTTTCGCGTTTAACGCACTTAAATAGCTTGTAACGACCCTTGTCCTGACATCATCGAGCCGTTATTAATTACCTCTGTTTTTGGTTATCTTCGCTTGCCGCGCGTCTTCTGTTTTTCTGCCCTTTATTCTCTTCTTCCTTTTCAATGTATAAAAAACAAGTAACTTCCGCATTTGCGCTCGCGATGGCTGCCCCCTAACTCTTTTTATGAATCTTGCTCGACCGTGGAACAATAGAGAATTACAGATGACAGATACGAAGATGGCGGCAGTATATCACGCCTTAATACCGAGAACTTAAAAAGAACATTAAAGCGCGAAGGAGAAGAAACTCACCGATTCAGGTAAACGTTCGCATTTTTTCCTATTGCAGCCATTGGGATGCAGAATCTGATTACGTCACCGCCGACAACTTCTTTCCATGAAAGGATGCGAGAAATACCGCGGCATAGAAAATCTAGTGTTCTGAACTATGGGAAGGTTACCACCTCATGGGCTTAAATCTGAGCATCCATCGAATATGAGGATTCTATTGGGTATATTTATATCCGAAATAGACATTAATATTCACAATCTATCTCACTTAAACGATCTTAGCTGATTAATAGCATGATGTAGTTTCGCCGAGGGTAATTTTCTCAAGATGCGTCACTAATCTCATCAGTTACGGATGTATGAAGAATTATTGTAATGTACAAGAGAGAAATTAGTCACTCTAGCGTATGTCAGCAACTCTCAAGCATACATATTTCCAAACAAACTGCCTGTCAGCATATATTCCTCGTAGGGTATGCGTATATTTTTAATTCTTGGTAAAACTGCAAATTAGTGAATAAAACCAACATTTTTACGCGTTGCACGACAAGAATAGATTAGAAAGATAATATAATGGTGCACACCAGCAGCCGAAGGCGCCTCTCAGGGTACATAAATACATATAATCAGCTGTAGATATTTCATAAGATATACGGTAGATTTTGCTAATCTTATAGAAAAATTATCACTTTTTCCAAAAATTTCCCTAGAACATATGCAGATTAGCACGAATGCTTTTCTTGTAGAAACTACGACAAAATCTCCAATGTTTGAAGGGATTTAAGAATTTTGAGACCTAAAATCAGCTTTACTGTGAAAATAACCGGCTGCAGGGACGGAGCGGTTAGCGTGCTAGTGCTCCAACTCCATGGTTCTGGGTTCAAGTCCTGGCTGATCGGATTTTTCCTTTTAGGGAATGGTTGTTCGTGTTTGTAAATAAAAGTTTATAAAATGGATATATTTTGGGCCTTCCTGTTTACATTAGAGAAATAAATCGATAATAAAGTGATAACAATCCTCCATCTCATGAGAAGGGGAGCCTATTGACAAACTTATAACCGTCACTAAATTAATACCGATTCATAAATCCGCATGGTAACGAATTGTGTAGATAAAGCTTTTCTGAACGAGTCTGTTTGATGCTTTAATTCGAAGCGAGTAAGAAATACGCGTAGTCATCCGTAGAATTCCACGTGGACCTCTCCGTTGAGTTTTTATGCGGCGATTCTTACTGGAAAGTTCTTTATTCCCTTTCTGTGCTTGAATTGAAGCGAAGAATGTGTGAACTCCATTCTCGCCTTCCTTCACAGTTAAGCGACGCGCGAAGAAACATTCATGCATAAAAATCAAAACCATTAATTTCGTAGTGCATTCAGAGTGGAAAGGTAAAATAGCTAAAAATACTCCGCTTAAGGATATGAGGTATATTTATTAGAAACTCCTTGCAAGTCACCCAGAACTTGCAAATAGTGGGTGTTGTTTACAAAATGGGAACCTCGAGCACTGTTACACTACACTGGTACTTACAACTTACGAACATTGTTACACACTTATCTTCCTGTCAGTAGCAAGCTTGTGCCAATCAGTACAATGGGAAATCCACTCTGATGGAATTTCTCAGTTCCACAATAAGCAAAGTATTTTTCATGCCTAGTCTAATCCCTCAATATTTCCACCGTAAAAATTTTATATATTCGTACTTCTGCGTCGTAACTGAATCTAATACTTTCACGTATTCATATTCAGCATAATTTCTGTCTAGCATCAATAATTTATCGAAACAAAATCGTAACACAGTATACGAAAATAATAGGATGCAGCGTTCGAGAATACTGAGAACAAAAAACTTTTTTCTTTAAGGCTATTATTAATAGTCACCATACATTTTACAAATGTGACCTAGAGAACCATATTGTTATAATGGGAAATCGTCTATATTGGAGGAAAACCTATTAAAAATGCATATGATCAACAAAACTGCAGTGAAAAAATCAATAACAAAAATAAAGTGAAAGATCGATATAATGTTTTGAACTCAGCGAAGGTTCGGGAAGAAAGTAATTCTACTTCGCGCAAAAATAATTCATAAAAGAAATAATATAAAATCTGCAGTAGCCATGCGATGGCTACCAAAACTCTTACATGCAAATACATGAGAGGTAAAATCTCTATATAAAACATATTTTTTCCGATAAGCATATCTGGAACGTTCCCTTGAACACTTAATAAAGAGCGGACTAATGTTAGTTATCCGATAGATGGAGTAGGGAAGATATTTATTTCGAACATTCTAGATAAGGGTTGAAATTTCTCTTAGTTTTATCAATGAAAGAACAAGAATCTTCTTAAGAAGAAACCCAGTAAACGTACTTCGCTCTACGCGTTAGACTTCGGTAAAAGCTGTTTCGGGTACAACGCCCGATGAGGGCTCATGTGCTAAATGACTCGAAGCACTTTAAAATACTACTTTTCTTTTTTCTATTTTTACTTATGAAATTGCCAAAATTTGGAAATTTAAGTAAATATCACAGACCTTAAGAAAAATAATTACATAGTTTGCTAAAGATAAGCTGGTGACTAAATCATGCTAGAGAAGACGATTAGAAAGAAACGGTTAATTCCTGAAAAAAGTGTGACGGAAGCATTGGCGAAAGATATGTATGTCATATGTATGTACGATAAAAGAAAACGATAAAACGAACATTTATTTTGCTTAAATGAACACAAAATTCAAAACGACCACCTTTGAATTGTTTCAGCGAAGCAACTTATTTTATGTCTCTAAAAGTTGTTGGGAAGATGCTCACTGATTCGCTTCACTTATGAATTCCATCAAGCTTAGTTTCCGCCATCTACAGTCTAGGCAGTGTGTGAAAGTTACATTTAAAACTAAATATTATGCTACGCTTGATCTCAGTAAATAATCTAATAAGAACAGAACGTAAAAACTCTCATAGCGTGTATGCAGTAATCTTCCTGTTAACTTCAATCTTCCTCCCATCTGATCTACCAATTGTTCTTTTGTGTAAGATGTGCGAAAGTAAGTAGGAGTGATTAGACTTATAGGAGGGAATAGCCCAGGTGCATCGCTCAACTACTACAACTGTTAGATTGATATCAAAGTGTAAGCCGGCAAATGTGAAGCTGTCGTCGTTGGAATAAATTATATACGAGTACACTAGACTGTGTATATTATACACTATATATAATATTATACGATAAACACGAAATTCGAAAATAATGGATTCAAAACGTAGATGCTTGATTGTAGCGAATAAAAGGGAACGTCATCACAGACGTAGGCTAATAATAATAATAATATAATTATATAACCTTATATATAATAATAATCACGATATATAATTTTCTTCAAAAGATACTGGAACTGCTTTTTTAATCAGACACACTAGATATTCAATGTTCAAAGTTTCAATTATATACAAATTCAAAATTGATTACCTTAATGAGCGTACATTATATCAATAATTATAGCCTTATTATCTCAGCTCATAACATTTTTACCTCTATATGGCAATCAAAGAATTGTATAAGTCCATTTGTTCCTCATAATTTTTGTCATAATTCAGACAGTGCAGTTGTTTTGTTCGGATGAATTTGTTAAAATATTCTGCACGTATATCAGAACAAGTTCCCTAGATTCATACTCTTTAAAGCTTGATAACTTTATACTTTTTTATAAAATAAACTATTTTTGTTTTTTGGATCCAATACCTAAATTTATTTAATTTAGGATGATGGAACTGGAGCAATATGTAATGCAGAATATGCAATTCAATGATAGTTTATATTGGAAAATTATTGAATCTGTTAATACTGAATAGGATATCAGATCTTTTCTGTGTCAACAATTCCCTCTTTCCATTTCCTCCAGGTCATTCCTGCATACTCCACATCTCATTATCCTTTTCTACCCTTTTCACGTTCCTTTGCTTCTACTTAGCACGCCTCTCACTTCCTTTATCTCACCATTTCTTTTCCCTATGCAATCTCCCTCTCCTAGTCCATTTCCACCACATATCTCACCCTCCTCCTTCTCTAAGTGGGTGATGTGGGTGGTAAACTCCAGTGCGTAGTAAAACGCCTTTCTAAACTCCCAATTAAATGCGACCGGAGCGAACACGTGTGTGCTGCTGAAGAGATTGGCAGGCAAGGAGAAAAGGCAAAAAATACGGAAAAGAAGCCAAAAAAGAGTTGCCCCACCTTTCTCGGAGCCCTTTAGGAATATTTGTTCATTGTAATGCTGAAGAATCGCATCGGGTAATACGAGAGTTCTCAACTTTCGCGGAGTTGCGCGTTGATCTCCCTTCCGAATCTTGAGAGGTTCAATTAACTTTTTTTCGGAGGAGGTAATTTATCGATAGCTATTTCAGGCTCAATTTTCTAAGTTCACCCCGGAAAATCTAAGAAATTTCTACTTTATCGTAAAGTCTTTCGTTGCACCTGTGGTTCATAGAGCTCTCCATCTAGCAGACCGGTTCTGCGTATTCCCCTAGAGTCTAGTTACAGTATTTATGAAATATCTCATTGCTTGGAAGCGAAAAGCGAAATATTCAAATATTTACCATTCGACGATGAGCTGATTTCACTGGAAAAGGAAATAGGGAAAAGGATCACTGGAAAAGAGATTTAAGACCTGAGCCTATTTATTGTTTGACTCTTTGACGGAAAGTCCAGAAATTAGCAGAAACTATGTAAATATATTACGATAAATGTTCGGTTCGTATAATTTACGTACGTTTTTCCTTATAAAAGGTAACATAAGGGATAGTTTTAATATGTATCAGAATTCTTATCACAGGATCTGCTGCTCTCCCAGTATATTTGCTGCAGAAATTCTGATTATCCTTTGCAGCAAGTAGGAGTCAATTATCTTTATTTACTTTGATCTCATTAAGGAAAAGCACACGTATAAATGAATGGATAGGATTAAATCGAAAATTTATTGACAAATATATCAAAATAGCTTTCCATTAATAGCGTCTGAACACCTTTGGTTTGGTTTGGTTCGTGAGGCTTAACCATTTCGAATGTTGGTAACATGGCCACCTTGATTCTGTCGCCCAATTTTAGCTCAAGTATCAACTCTGGTATTCACGTTAACTTCCTGAATCGATATTTAGCTCAAAATTCTTTAATAAATGCTACTAGATTTATTTCCATAAAAATGTATATAAAAATTATCAATTGAGTGATTGATTTACACGTAACTTTGTGGCAGGATTCCGTAATAGAAGAAAATGAGCAAGACTGGTCTTACACTGAACCACATATAATTTATGTTACGACTAGATATTCGACGCATCTCGTCATTTTCAAGACATTCCATTATTGCCATTGCCAGAATTGCCATTCTTTCCATCCAAGAATTGCCATTAAAAACATCAAGTACTTTGAGCAATGACGCGACAAATCGAAAAAACCGGGTGACATAATAGATTCTATGCTCTTCAGAGAAAACGTTGTCTTCATTTCCTTCTTTCCTATAAAATAGATGATCGCAATAATAATAAGTTAATGCGTATTTAGATTTTCCCAATAAACCGCAATATTTCGTTTGTCACCTTAGAAACCACCATTATAAACGATAAGGTGGCGTTGTGGTTTACTGAGCGTCAAGACACGAATGCTGCAACGAAGATACAGCTCTTTCCTACTTTCCAAACTGATTTGGTGTTTCTTAGTGTCGGCGCAGGTGCTTCGTATTTAGCTGTAATTTAACATTTTTTAAGCAGTGGGTCGAAGATTTTAAGGTTAGGAGCAGCCATCCATAACTTTCATAATACTACCGAAGTTGAAGTAATGCTATCGACTTGAAAAACTTTCTCATTTCACGCACGCATAGGAAAGGTAAGAAACCCTGTAATTTATGTTGTTCTACTTGACAATACACCGTGTAAAGGCAGAGATGGATATCTTCTGTATCATATTCGCAGAAGGTAAACGGATCTAGGTCCAGCAAAAAATCTCATTTTAGGAAACTTACATTTCCAGTGGAAATTCCATCACCGATTTACGAACTTTCTTGTACTCCATTCAATTAATCCTTTCCTTTGGTCGATGCAACGTTTTATTTACTGATTTATTCCTTATATGGTCAATCTCTCTGCTTTGAGTTTCACCACAAACTCCCGAGAAGGAAAATCTAATAAAAGGCTCCCTGAATTCCAGATACAGAAACAGGTCCTTAATTTTTCTCTGATCTTCATCTTCTCTTATTTTATTCGTCTAATCTTTCATTACGGCTGTTCTACCATCAGTGAAATCAATTTATTACAGGGCTATTGAGTTACCTACTTAAAACGTTAAGGATAATTTTGTAGACATTTAATAACACTTTCATCGTTTATGCTGGTATTAATTTTCATTTATCAATTTTGAGATCAAACCACATAATTCTCAACTGATGTTTTCGTAGGCGATTTGGAATTTTAGCCAGTTTCTGAAAAAAAACTTTCTTTTGAAGTTGATATATATTTCCTGGCCAATAGAAATGAACCTAAGGGCAATATCAGCTTAGAAGAATCACATATCAACACTAATCATGACAAAATCTGCCTTCTTCTGACCTGGTTCTATAAGCATAATTAGATTCAAAGGTTGGTGGTGACATTCGTTACGTTGAGCAAACGCTTCGTAGAAAAGATTACTTCATGGTGTTCCTCAGAAAACGGAAGTGACATTTCCCAGGAGAGAATCAAACGAGTTTTAGAATCAGATTATTTAGCAAATGTTCGCAATACACGGAATATTGAGACTAAAGAAAGTTGCCAGCACGATTGAAATATGACCTAAAGCTCTTAGCGTGCTTACAAAATATGATTCGATGACTTGTTTTTCCTTACCGAGCATCAATTAATCGCAATGAGACTGATGCAAATCAGTCCAAAGTGTACGCGTATATAAACATTTCTGGGTGCTTTTCTGTAAATACATCTGCGAATTGTACGTCTGTAACTAGGATGAGTAAAAGGCTTAAACCACATAATATACATCACCGGAAGCTGATAAATTAAATTAAAGGGGTGATCTCTAACCTAATTAATGAGTCATACCAGTAGAATATAGTAAAATATACAGGCTCATTGTGAGTAAATTCCTAAAAGAAAATCCTTGAAAACTTTCTTTGATGTCATCGAAATTAATTTTTCGAGAGAAGAGTTATCTCTAAATAACTAAACAATTAACTCTTAAATTTCATTTTGATTCGTAGAAAGGGTTATTACTCATCAATGAATGATGTAGACAAGATTTCGGTCGAAAAAAGTTATTGCTTACTGTAAATCGATTCCACTTCCAGGTTTGTACGCATTCCAATTATTTTGGAGTGAAAAACTAACGTTGAATTAAATTTCAAGATGAAGAGTACTCGAAAGTGTATTTGATCGAATACTCAGCGTCATCTTATAGTCAGCATTTCCAGTTGTATGAGCAAACCATCGATCTTCCCGACATAAACGAAAAGGAATTGTGACTCACGAATTTTTGTCTGCTTAATGAATACAGCATTTTACTGATTTCAATCATTGCATTTCTTTCAAGCATAGGTAATAAATAAATGAATATTTACCAACTTTAAGGGATTCTGAGAATAAACTCTTACAAAATTCCAGTATAGACAGAACAAATTAGAACTCTGGACAGATCTGTGTTACTCAAAGGCTGTTCTACTGCGATCTGCTACTTAATTCTTCGAAAGAGTTCTGAAATTCTCATTAACTACTTAGGAAATTGAAATGAAAATTAACCTGCTCTTAACCTCCACAAGCTAAGGGTCTGGGGGTATATTAAATATTTGTTTCTAATCCCTTTAGTATTTAATGAAAATTAATGAGAAGTATTTAATGAGAATTTCAGAACTCCGTCGAAGAATTAAGTAGAAGATCGTAGGAAAAAAGCCTTTGAGTAACGCAGATCTTTCTAGAGTTCCTTTTGTTCCATTAATACTGGAATTTTGTAAGAGTTTATTATCAGAATTTTCTAAAACCCATTACAGGAACGGGAAACGCTCGGCACCCTTTAAACCCCTTAAAGTTGGCCAATATTATTATTTATTATTACAAAATATTTATTTCTAATCCTTCTAGTTCGGGTTTAAATCACGCCGGAACTAATAATCAGGTTTCAACTTTTCAAGACTAAATAATCAGATTGTACCTTATAATAACATCTTGAAAAGCGTAAAATACTGTAATTGCCTTCAAAGAAATAAATTAAATGTCAATTTACAATTTAGGATTTTCAATTTCTGTAAAACCCATTAATGAGTGAAACCTGGCTAAATTTTTCAAGAACTACAAAATACATGATACGCGAGGAATAATCCCATCACGACCAAAATACTTAGGTAGTTTTCGTATCTAAAGATAGGTTTGAGATTTTCCTAAATAAACTGATTAGCTTAGGTGTTTTTCTTACACGAATCACCTCCAGCCATACGACTTACTTCCTGCAACAGCTGAGGACAAAAAGAAATACGAGTATACTGCAGATGATTCAACTGGGATCCATTTCGCATATCCGCAGAGAGATGATTGCATAACCACTCACTTTTATGCGTGCATTTCAACTTGGAAAGCGTCCAAATGAATCGCTCGGCAAAAGTGGACATTGTCAGAGGACACAACTCAGCCTTGCGTCGTCCTTGCTGCTTTCAAACGTGCATTAGAACTCAGCAATTATCTTTCCCCCTCTTGCGATCCTTCAACACAAAATTTAATCGAGGAACAGAAAAATAACACGTGAAGGAAACCCGATCATGGGCTGAGGAACTGAAAGAGAGCGTTTGATCGATGCGTTTCGATCATTCATAATAATGCACAGCATCCCGAACAAGCGCACTTTTCTTGTACTGGAAGATTCAAAATTGCGAAACAGATGGATTGCGAAAGGCTGCGAAGAGAGGCAAAAAACAAATTTTTCTTTCGTCTTCGCCACAGTGGACTCTTTTTCGAATCTCTCGTTTCAAAGCAAACAGACGAGTCAAAGTTCAGAAGTGCATTTTCCAGTTTGCGGTTGCACTCAAGCCAATGCAGATGAATTATCGTAACATTAATTGCTACTGAATCGTCAACCGCAGCCTTCTTCTCCGCAATAAGGAAGCAAAGACTGCTGTGGGCATTCCATTGTGGGTTTCATATTATCGATATTCAGAAATATTGCTGGCGAATTATTTCGTAACCATAAAACGTATCAAGCCCGGATCCGACCGGAAAGTAGAAGACTGAGTTCGGACTCGGTCCTGTGAGAATGTTTTCTTGTCCGATTTTTCCTTGGGGATTTTACTAGACGCACGCCTTTACGTTTAGAGTTACCTTTGGCCCTCTACTCTAATTAACTCAAACATTCTATCCATTCAAAACTTAGGAAACTCACGGTCTACCGCCAGGTGTTGTACAAGAAAGGCATTTTCCCCCTTAATAATTCTGCAATATTTTGTTGTTTATCAGTGCGATGACATAACATTGTCTATATTTTGTAATGAGTTGTTCTCTTTGATTTATTTTTTTAATATCATCTAGTCATTAGGTCAAGAGAAGAACCATAGTATCTAAATATTTTTCATAAATATACTATTTTAATCAGTTGCTAATTCTAGATTTCAATTTAATTAGTACCTCTAAGTATTTCGGTGATACCCTATTTACACAGTGAGAAGGTAATGCATGAAGTAAAACAAAACCTAAAAGACGAACTACGAAACTACGAAGGAGAAACAGCAAATGTGAAGCTGGTTATAAATAATGCAAAGATCCTCACCAAAAAGACGGAGGACTTAACAAGAACTCCATCCGCAATGGAAATGAGCACGGAAAAGTGTAACCTCAGAGTAAATGAAAAGGCTAGTAGCAGAAACAGAAAAGATATTTTCCAGTTAGATGTGGAAATTATTTAACTAATTGAAGAATTTTGCTGTATACATAGCAAGATTATCAGCAACAGAAGTGGTGATAGGTAATGACAAGTAGAAAACCCTAATCAATTTGGGGGGGGGGGCAATTTGCAGAAAAGCTGTTGTTGACAGCAAATAATGCAAGCTTGGATGCTGAAAAACAGTTGATAAAAATCTATATGTTAAGTATTGTCTTGCACATCTCTGAAACAAGGACTACAACAAAAGCGCAAAGAAGAGAAGTTAAGGAGCAATCAAAATAAGATACTAAAGAAGAATGGTTAAACTGAAATGAATAGACGCAGTCCTAGAGTCACACATAATGGAGAGGATAGATGCAGGTCTTGGAGTCCTCCGACGAACAGACGAAAAGAGGACTGAGCGAAACAGTCAAGAAGACGAGGAAATTCGAGGCATTTTTTAATGTAATACCCTAGAGAATGATGGCTGGAAAGGAATAGAGAGCAAAACCTAGGTGAGATTATGAGAGGCAGGTAATGCCTAGTTTAGGGCTAGGAATATGTTGGAATTACGCAATTAGCTGGGCACAGCTTGGAGAACTGTAGCAAACCAGTACACAGATTGTAAACCTCTATTGATGATGATAGTAGTTTGGAATGTAACTTACGCAGATTAATATGAATAAATGCTTACTTTCAATTTAAATTGGAAAAAGAGCCAAGAGAAAGTACGAAAAACATGCTCCAATATTTTAGATGAACAAGTAAAGTCGCTGGGTGGATGGGAATATCCGGGTTAAGATCAGGAATATAAATGCATATAAGATTAGCTCTCGAGTCATGTTATTATTAATTACTCTGTACATCGTGCGGAAACATTAATGCATCAAACCGAAGAATATGTTATGTAAGTAAATAAAACTATAACCAATATTTATCAAGGTAAATACCAATTTTAGAATTAGCTGCTAAGGATTGGAAAGGGAAAATTGGATGGAGATGAGAATAATACTCATTGAAGCAAAAATAATTCGAAAAATTAACATTCAGCATAACAGACTTCCCACGAAGAGAGCAGGGTTATAAATACTGAGAAGGAATTCCATATATAATTATGAATGTCTCTCGTGACAGAGGAGTTGCTCTCCGCTTTATTTCCACTCCCTCTTTCAAGTCTATCCTCTTTCCAGAATGAGCATTTTTCTTCAAATATCGACTCTGACTTGGAAAACTGGATTATTTGGACTCGTCTTAAAAGAAAAAGTACCAAAGCAAGTTATCAACCAAGTGCTGTGGTTTCCAATTTTGAATCGGCCTTTTAAGGAAAATGGAATGAGAAATACTTCTTCATTTCGATAACTTTTGAGCGATTCAAATTAGGAATGAATTAATCGCACGAGCTGAAGACTGGTTTTGAAGATAAAATAAAGCCGAAGGATTAGATAGACACCAAATAGTAAGAGGTTAAGATAATAACGATTGCGTGAAATATAAAGCAAGAAAGAAAACTGAGTTGAAATAATGCAAAATTAAAACATTTGCTACATTTACACCTGAAAGTAAAGAAAAGAGGAGGAAATAGAATTAAAATTATTAAATTAACTTTTTGTGAAAGGGAAAATCTTGCAATTAGAGATATCGAATAAGAAAGAAGCATTCAGAAGTGAATTATAAAAATTAACTTAATGGAAAAATAAAGGAAAGCAGAGATGAGTCTCATATGGAGACAATGAGCAAAGAGTGATTGCCGAAGTAGGTTTTATTTTATAACTGAACAGAAAGTAGAAGTACAGGAAAGCCTAGAAAGAGATCCTCAACTTAAGTGACCAAAGTTAAGTTATAACTTAATGTATGAAGTGAGGTAGAAGATTGTTAATCGAAAACAGAAATAACTTAACCTAGGCACTGATAATTTGTCTGTCTCATACAGCAACAATGTAGTTACAAAATGGTGGAGGCAAGGATACTATTAAAGAGGTGTTATAAAAGGGTGATCAATAAAAAAGTACTTCTCAAACTTTTCTTTCATTCCAAGGGGACAATAGTCCGAGCTACGGGTGACCTAGCGCAAGATTCACTGGAGACGCTTAATAGTACGTACCAGCCATGATATAAATAAACAATAAATGAAGACTTCAGTTGTTCGTCACCTACAGGAAAGTCCCTGACAAAGAGACAGTTGTAAACTGTCGTTTTTCGATAAAGTACCCCTAGAAAGCACTTCCTTCATTTGCAACGAAAATATTGAGAAATAACAGGTTATAAACATTATAATACAGTGCAGCTGATGGTAAGAGAGTCGTTAAATAGATCGAAATGTAGTAAAAGAAGTCAAATTGTCAAAAGAGGTCAAATTAGTCTTTCGCCAACTAATACGTCCCACCTTGGGATCATGAATGTGCAATGCACATGTATTAATGATGCGTTGTGATATAAATTCTGAACATTAAACTGTCGATTCATGAAGATTTCAGTTTTGGTATTAAGGAATAATTTAATTAGAAATTAACTTTGGAATATTTTTATCTCAGAGCGGGTCGTGTGAAGATATTTCTGCCCAAGGCGTCTAATTGCCTACTACTAGGGCCAATCCTAGATCCATGGCATGCTAGAGCACACATATTCGCGCATGCGACAAATGCTAGAGGATCCTATACTCTCATTAGGATAAGGATTAACTGAAGTGAAATAAGTTTTGGTTAATATTTCTGTTAATTTTTACTGAACAGTAAAACGAAAGGCAAAGCGCCTGCGCACGATTGGATTCGTAAATTACACAAAAAAATGTTGCAGGGATACTTCGCGCATTTCCAATCGGGTGGAATACAGACGTTTACTTTTAAATTGTTTTCTTTAACTGTTATTCCTCAACCCTGCGGAACGAATCAGTGGTAGCAGCAGAAAGGTTGCATAGGCGGCTAGAATCGAAAAAAGCTGGCCAAAAATACGACAATCATATTTTTCAGAGCGAACTCAGAAAATTCGGAGGGTCACTTTTAAATAAATTCTGCACACAACTATGAAATTCATTAACGTTTATTCAGGTGCATTAAAATCATACAAGGGGTCAAAATGGACCAACTTTCGCAAAACATGTGAGACTACCAGTTTTCGTGAACTTCAACTTCAACCCAATGTTGAACCCATATGAGAAACGTCGTCATGTAAAACGTAATGTCATGTTATAAAACTATGCTTTATTGATTTTATTTTTATTTATTCGATTTAAACAACCACAGTAGAATGCATACTCTATGAAATAAAATGGTGGATTCTTATTTTAAAGCAAATCTTTACCTAAAGCGAAGAAAATAGCAGAAATGGATACTTATGTTCACTAACACATACCACTATTATTCTTTGAATCATTCTAACGATGAATCGGGAATAAAGTATTGCGACAATTTGCGGCGCCGATCATTAAACCGACTTTTGGCGAGCATTTTTCGATTCTAGCCATATGTGCATCGTTATTTCACGCGACGCTAGCCTGCTGGAAACCCTTAAAGTATTCCCATAAGATACATTAGTTAGGGTATAGAGAAGCATCACCATACACGAAACTCATCAAGAGCAAGCAGCACATACTCTTATGTTAGTGCACTGCGGCACACCGGTTGAGAAACTCGGCGGTGAAGAAGTGTACGATTCCGCGATTCGCGAGAAAGCATGTGACCTCCGTGTATTAGAGTACGCGTTGTGAGCGTGCGTAAGAAAGTTGGTGAGGGTGCTGGAAACTCATATCACCCCTTAGGTGCAGCAGAAGAGGTCTCGGATGAGGCTAATGCCTTGAGGGCGAAGGAGAAATCCCCAAGGTGAAACTCGCAGAATCCCACTTTTTTCCGCCTCTCGAGATTGAATCGAAGGAAGAAGTGAGAGGAGAAAGAGATATGGGATACAGTCCAGGATTTATTGTTACGATCCGCCAATTTTTTTTTTCGCCGTTAAAGAGGAGAGGGCGGGGAAACGGTTCTGTATGGAGGGGTGTGGGATGCTGGAATATGGAAGACAAAGGATAAATTGCGCAATAGGAGAAGCTGGTAAAGTGTAGAGACAGGGAAAAGTGAAAGAAAAAAGTGAGATATATGTTGTTTAATATTGAAAGACGTGGAAAGGGGAGAGAGGGAACAGAAAAAAGCACTTAAACTCCCCACGTTAATTCAATTATAAAAATGTGTAGCGCCGAAAATTATCCTTCCACAAAAAGGGTTACGAAAAAATATCGACAACGACAAAACTTCCATTAAATGAGACTCAAATGTACCGTCTAAGTAATGAATGCTCTAAATCTTACTCCTTTATATAGGAATAGTAATTTTGATTATTAAAAATTTCGTTCATGATGTTAAACTTCCCTATACTTTATACTCGAGCGATCAATAGAGTGAAATATAAAGCAAGAAAGAAAACTGAGTTGAAATTATGCAAAATTAAAACATTTGCTACATTTACACCTGAAAGTAAAGAAAAGAGGAGGAAATAGAATTAAAATTATTAAATTAACTTTTTGTGAAAGGNAAATTTGTTCCAAAAAGCAGCGTTTCCATTATATGTCCACTAGTAGAACTTTTCAAGTCTGTAATTTCTAGGGAACGTCGCAATAATTTTGTAGGGAAGAAATCTCAACAATAATTCAAAAATAAAGATAAATTTCAAACATAAGGGTAAAAGAAATATTCTAATTACAGTATATAAAATATTCGATGCAAAGTATGGAAATGAGGATTCGATGTACAATCGTATTATAATATTGGTTACAAATATAAAGTTTATTGTTTGCTCAATGGACTTCATGTTTTAACTTAGACGAAAAAATATATAATTTTCCTTTCGCTACGATTCAGAAAACCATGTAATGCTTATCGATGAAATCATGAAATATACGATGTGTTAAATTTTTTGGTCAGCAAAGCTTATCATGATTTAAAAAGGACACCCACTAGACCTTTTTGTGTTTCACAACATGAAATCCACCTTAAAAGATTGTTTGAACACAAAGCTGAGGGTGAACAGCTACATTCTTCATCCGTAAGTGTTCGTGAAGTAGCTCGGAGTATTGAGAGAAAGAAGTATATTAACTACCACGTAAAATCACGTATACTTCCATTTTCAATCGAGCTTAAAAGCACGTTTGCAATCGTCTTAGTTGAATACATAAGGCTTCTAAAGAGCACACATTACTAGTAAGAAATGTGCAATCTACACCGACTACTTAGAATACATAAAAAACCTCCGGAGAAAAAAAATTAAAACCGAGAAATTGGAATGAACGAAGTGGAAAAATTGCCAGAGTATCTGAACATAGAGGGGGAGGAAAACATTTTGAAATAATGGACTGGAAGTCGTTGGGCCACTAGAACACAAACTCCCAGTTCTCAAGGAGTGACCAGACCCACAGAAAGTTCAATTACAAAGCCTATTAATCATCTTTGCCTCAAAAGATCCCGAAAGAAAATATTTCCTGGGACAGTAGAGAGAAAAACCGAACAGAAAGAAATTTTCGAGCAGAGCGTAGTCTCAAAGCGCGAAAGTAAGAGATTTCGAATGAACAGGTGACGACAGGCTCTCGACAAAAAAGCGTCAGGTAATTCGGAGGCGGCATTCTCAAATTGCAATCGGCAGCGATTCGGGTCAAAGAGACTCCGATGCCGGCCAGATGACGAATTTTTAAGCGGGAGAAATTCCAAATTGGGCGGAATGGGAAAAAAGAGAGCGGAAGGGTTGCGTGATTCGATTTTAACGGAGAAGCTAGTCTGACACACTTACGGAGGTGTTTTAGAGGAAGAAGGCGGCCTTCGAAGATCGCAAAATGTACCGAAGGGCCCCGGAGACGTGAGCAAGATTCCTTTGTTGGAGAGAAAATTACAGCGGAAAAAATTACTTCTGCGTCTCGAGATGGCTGTTGAATAACCGTGAGTAATTTTTGAGGGAAATTGAGCTTAGGTTTTCTATCCTCGGATACGCACTTCATTCATAATGAGATATCGAATAATATTCGTAGACAAAATTTTAAACGTGGCCGAGGTTTTCGAATAGCGTTCCTCTCGTTTGACAAACTGGAGGTCTGGAAGGCTCTTTACCACCAAATCTTGAAATAAATTTGTTTATAATAAACCGTGAAATAAATTTTTAAAGTATATAAAATTTAATTTTAAATACTAATCATAAAAAATCAGTTGAACCCGTGGTGATGATTTAAAGTTTTTACAAAACAATTATTATTGATTTTAATTATTTTCGAAAAAATGTTATAAAGTATGTAAAATAATATTCAATATACATTATGAAAGAGGTATCAACAGGTTTTCCGTTAAATTTATTTTCATCCAATAAAATCTCCGTTTGATTTCTAAGGGTTGTAGAGAGTATTAACAAATAATATTGTAGTCCTATACTTACAGAAGAGTTTCACCTTGAGGTGAGCCCCAATTAACTAATTAACTCACCCTATATAAGAGGACACCACATTTAGGTGCATGGGACACAAGGTTAAGCTTTTTACAGGTACTGTTAATTTTCAAAACTGAAAAGAGGATGGATCCATCAATTATAAAAGGTGTCCGTGAAACGTGGTTGGTATATTGTCCGCCAAACGAATGGTAGTCAATCAAAGTAGACACGTTTTGATTCATTATCTGTAAAAATGTGAGGGAGGTGAAAACTTTTATCTAAAATAATAACGACAACGATACAGTGTTATGCACTTTCCATTGCTTATAATCCAGCCATTAGAAAGCTCATAGCCCTAAAAGCTGCAATTAACATCGGATGATAATCAGTTTCAGAAATGCACTACTCCATGTTGATAATCTGCAGTGTTAATAAGAGATGCAATCAAAATATCCGATTACTCTCTCACGTGCTGCTATTAATCTTCGTGATGACTTTTATCCAGCTAAGATATATCTTTTTCTCTCCGACCCAAATATCCTGTTACTTCATATTTTTGAGGAAATAAATCTCTGGATTGAAGGTGTTCTAAGGATAAAGCATCTGCATTGATTTATGTCAGACGATTTCGTACGAGAAAATGCATTTAATCATTCGCAGAGAATATACCCAACCGCTCATCACCGCAACGCGGTAACGTGATACAAAAATCACTGGCCGTGTACACATCACTTTCACATTTCTTGCATATATCCTGTTTTTATCACTCCCTCAATGCATAAGCTTCATTAATTTTGCTACCTATTTTTACAGATGCATGAGTGCATTTGCGTAAATAAGAAGTGCATTATAATCTTGACGTGGAAATCGTTTCAGTAGGTGAGATGAAATTTATCATTCGAAAAATCATTTTCGATTTATCAGTTGGTTTTAATCTATCTGTAATGCTTTGACCTAATTTTGTATATATAACCTCAGGATTTCTTCCTGTCTTCAGCGACTTAACTCTCTAAAAATATTTGCCAGAGATTATACGCAAAAGAAAATTCTAAGAACTTTCAAGAAGAAAAATTCCAAGAAGTATTTTAAAATTTCTAAGTAGATCGGAATTTTAACTTATAGAAAATTATGTCTCTTTCAAGATTAGAACGTAACATATCCTTAAATTCTTAGACATTTAAGGAAAGAAGCAAAATTTGTTCCAAAAAGCAGCGTTTCCATTATATGTCCACTAGTAGAACTTTTCAAGTCTGTAATTTCTAGGGAACGTCGCAATAATTTTGTAGGGTAGATATAAGTGATAAAAAGTAGGTAAGAAAATCTCATTATTCCGTAATAATACCATATCTACACAAAAGGATTTCTTGCGCCCCTGCAAGTTTCAAATTGGATACCTATTAAATATATTAAGAGGATTACATCTGTTTTTAGGCCTTCATCGGAATACTTATTCTAATCCATACACTGCGAATTGCAAACACTGCTTCAGACATACCAACATTCTCATATGTCGCATAATAAAAATGAAAAAAATGCATCGCCGTAGTACATTACGTTTCGTGAAATCCTAATGCTGCTAGAGATAGAGCGAAATTTGAGGGATGGAAAAATTCACTTTTCTTAAGTAACGGCCTTCGCAAATCACCGTTTGATTAACACTCATACATATTGCGAAGGGAGCTGTCGTTGCTCGGAGTAGAGCGATGACCTCTGCTTGGCCACGGGCGATCCTCGCCAAATTTTTTTCTCCTGAGATTGATTCAATTAGTCAAAACTCCTGAGGACAGGTTTTCCATTCACTCGTCAAGGGCGATGCTCCATCAGTAAGAATCACGAGAGAGACAGCTTACATGCAACACCACTTTGGCTCCAAATATAAGAACACTCTTTAGTACTCACTTATCTGTTACGTGAACATTTATTTGAAGAAATATAACCGTAGGATCCGCGGAAAATATAGGACTAACGCGAAAGCTGTAGCTGTTATATGAAAAACTTTCATATAATACCCTGCTCATAATTAAGCCTCCCCCTGCCACACACCGAAAGGCGGCTTGCAGGGTACTTATGTAGATGTGGAAGTGCATGCGGTTGCTTACGGACGGAACATTCTGATGCATGCTCTACAAAGAACCCACGCAGTATCTTTCGGTATGACTTCTATAATTTTTAGCCAAAAAAATAAATATGATTTTAATTATTCATTTGAAAAAACATGAAACTACCTTCATGACTACCATACAATCCACCGCCTTTAAATCGGATGGTTACAGTTGAAGAAATCTTTAGTAAAATTTGTTGCTGGTAAATAACAAACTCGGGTTGGTGCCTGCTCGCTTATAAGGTAAAGAATATTTGATGATAAGGTATGAAATGCAAATACGATAATGAGGGACGTTGCCGGGATTTGTCTTTAGGGGTGGGGGGTTCTGAACCATGGAATAAACGCAAATTTCCATATATTCGCGGGGCAGGCAAACTTCTGTTTTAAATGCAATGAAGATGGAATCAGATTTTAAAATATTTCCTGCGAGTCACCAGTGGCGTAAAAAAACCGTAAATGTTTATGCAATTGCAATTTAACTACCATTGCGTCGATTCTTTGAAACCTATTTTGGCTCTGGGACGGGGGTTAGCACCCTAATTCTCGCTGGCTACACTGCCATACTATATGCATAGATCCTTAAAAGGATGAGCGGATTCCTTCAACGGAATGATGGAAACTAGACCTTATCTATTTTCAAATCGAATTAATTAGGTTTTCAGTATCTTCTGGAACAACGTCACGGTAGTTGTTATTTGGTGATTCCGAAAAAGTCCTTAAAAAATGACTTCGTTGCATTGTATATAGATATAGATACAGTCCCTAAAATAATTAACTTCAGTAAATGCAGTGATTTCCTGTTTGGCCTAGTGATACTCAAATAGAAGAAAAGAATCATACCACATTTAGAAGAATATTTTTTTCCTAATATCCTCAACCTTTATTTCTCTTAATCACCTTATTCACTTGATGATTTGGAGCCTTATATATGAAAATAATCAACGTAGCCTATATCAGATCACCAACTAAAGTCATTCCACGTTAATGTTTCTCTCAAGGAGAAGAATATTTGTATCCAGCTACAGGAATTAGAGTCAAGATGAAATATTCTATATTTTGCGTACATGAGATTCTTTTCATATGTTGAGTAACTCATACAGTAACTTATAATAATCGTTACCTTTCTTCAATGTCGCTTTTATTACATTTTAAGGATTTTCTTCTCCCAGAGAATGAGAATGCGGTCATAAGTGCTCAAGCTACAATTTTGCCGATAATCATCGAAATTATTCAGTATTAAAGAAATAAGATAAAGTATACCACTTCAAACAGCAATTGCATGTTTCCATACGATGGTGAGACGAATGCAGTTGTAAGGATAGTGAAACTCTTACACGAGAATTTTATATTCCGTCCCAATAAATGATCCGTGGAATCTGAGAAAGACATTAAACAGGTTCGCTACCTAATGCACGGTTGCATTATGCAACGAACAGAATAAGAACGACTTGCATGACTTTATTGCAGATACGGCTCCGCCAGGCAGTTTTAAATTTCGTAAACGCCTGGAAACTAATTCTGATGAATTGGACACGCATCATGCTAAATATGCTATTAGTGGAATCAGCGTTGTTGCATCTACACAAATACGGTCTAATAGTGCTACCTTAGCTGAAAGCACTTTCGGTTGATAAGTTACAACGCACCTTGTCTAACCGGTTGGAGATACAGCCTTAGCTGCACTGAATTTATCTAAGTACTTCTACGAATTGTAAATTAGCAAGTCTTCAGCAAGGTGTCATTCTGCGGTGAACAATTGTCTGATGTAGAGGCAGACGATACCTCTTTGGATATGTATCTGCCATCACAATACTTAGTTTCACTCAATATGTTTATTTCACACCAAATTAGATCCATTCCCACGAAAGCCAAACGAGAATACTTGAATCGAAATAAAAAGACAGAAACTTCAGTAGCGATTCCCGTAAATTTTAAAATCCGCGATAACCAAGGATTAGTAATAAATAGAAGCAGTTCATCTTACCCAAGTATCGATTGAAATTGTTATTCAAAGTAAAATTAATTCAAACCACGTTATTTCTCAGATATGCCCCATAAATGCATAGTATTCAGTAGATAATATTACTAAATAATACCCTGTTCTGGTTTGAAAATGTTTAAGAGGCGAATTTTTTAAACTCCATTAATGTTCTGTTGAGATCTTATAAAAATCAGGATCAAATAAAAACGTTTAAGCAGAAGTATCTATTAATTGCCAAGTTTACATTAGATTCGAGAAAAATAGTTTGTAGTCTCTAAGAAGATAGAGTTATTAATCAAATTTTAGATAGGGAAAACGCGGTAGAAATTCCAGCAAAATATACGTTTACAAACTGAAAACAATTTATGCATCTTCACGAATGAGGAATCTAAGACATAAATCGATGAGGGACCAAATTCAAAGAGCATACTGTACTAATCCTACAGAATTGAAAAAAAAAGAAACTTCAACGTTTTTCGCAATTCCCAAAGAAAGTTTGCCGAACTTTATTTTCAGGTATTTCTAAAAATGAAAACGAGGCTTTTGAATGAAACGTTCCCTTAAGAAAGATGTTGACTCACGGTTTAAACTCTGACCCCATTATGACTCCTAGACATCGAAGATCAGATCGAACTGAAGAATGTGAACGTGTTAACTTGAGCAAATTTCTCGCTGTCGAAGCGAAAGCAAAAGATGTTTTCAGTCATTTTAAAAGCGCTGCAAACGCAGATAAACGTCAAGTATTGCCTACAAGTGTTCCTACTTGGAGAAATATGTCCATCTCAAAAGAACGTAATGAATTATATAGGCTTAGAAGATTCACGGATTGCGTCACCATTAGCGAATTCGTGACTGTTCGTCGTCGCTAAGTAGGTGCTAGGAAACGTGATTGCAAGGCGGGAAATTTTCAAGGGGCCATTTGTTTGGTTTCAAACTCCAGATATGAAGAGGGTGGGGAGGTCTAAGGGGGTGAGGGTGAGAGAAACAGGGATTTCGGAGGTAATTGAGAGCACGCCCGTGGACCGAAGAAAACGTCATCTTTTTATACTTATTATTTCGGGAGATTGGCGCAGCGGGCTGATCATAGGTTCACGCTTGCTTGCGAAGGGTCGATGGGTCAGTCACGTTCCCAAATGCGTGAAACCGAGACGATAAAACCTATTAAAACTATTCCCACAAGAAGAAAAGTAAATTTCTTCACATACTTCGCATAGGTATTAGAAAGGTATAACAAAGAATGACGTCTTTTCGTTTCGTGTGTCTACTGAGCATGTCCACCAGTATATGAAAAGGGTCGTAAAATTTCCTGTCAGTTCACGGCGAGGTTACGCTGTTAACTATGTCTCCGCGGTCGTTAAATTGCTTGTAGGAAAAGGTCATGAACTCAGTATTTCGGTAGCGGATTATTTATGCATTGTATTTTTGAATGCCTTCTCGGGTATGGAAGTCCATTCTGTATGCACTTGCCAGATGTTCTGCGTTCGCAAAAATAGCGTCGAGAAGAATTGATCGCTGACTCTCTTTTACAAATCGCCGACCATAAACTTCATTGGCGCTAGCTATTGAATCGCTAACGTGGAAAAGGAAGTGCGAAAATTTTTGCCAGATATTCTTTCAAAGTTCATTAATCATAAATAAACCATTTACATTCCTTGTAAGTAGCGGTTTTTCTTAAACGACCATCCTTTTCGACGGTTTTTTGACATGTAGTCACAAAATGTATTTTTATTTCCTGTTCTTAGGAGTTTTTGTACTCAGAGCATTAATAAATATTATTTATCTATCTATCTCGCTATCTTCCCTTAAAATTTCTCTTCAGATACTAGATCTCAGAATTTATGAATGAATAAATATAGCAACTACAATTCTATTGGTGGATTCAAGAAAATTAGTATCTTTATTGCAATTTGAAAACATCAACGAATAGTATAATCTATCGAAGCGGCCGAGATGTTGTGGAAATTCATAACTAATAATAGATTTGTACTTTTCCACAAAATATTTATTGAGAACTACCGGTTTGTAGTCCTTGGCTGTTTGTGGATTTAGTTCTGTTTGAACCTGACGATGGTATTACACCGAAACCGGTAGTTCTCAATAAATATTTTGTGGAAAAGTACAAAACTATTATTAATCAACGAATAGTTTAAAAGTCGTAGATACTAAAGGACTATGAGTGCGATTTAATCCATAAAGTGATCTTGGATCACGACATCCAAGCAGATATTTAATCAATAGAGTAATCAAATCATCACTTACACATCTTTACAATGTGAATATGATGATTGAATTAAAGCTCTAAAATTTTTAATTGATAATGCTATATATTTTAGACTTGAAAAAGCTTATAAAGCTCTGGACAATAAACTATGGTAAATAACTTGATATTGAGATCAGAATTCGTTTGCTCAATTGTTCAGTGCTACTGCAAAAGAATAGCTTGCTGTGTTTGTTATTATTAATATTGTGATTAGAAATTATTATTGGATATTATTTGGTTATTCGCCATCTGTCATTGGCTCTTCCGTAAAGAAGACAGATTGAAAAATGTTTGTTCAGGGAATATCTAATTTGTCATTTTTGCATCATGCACGGTATATTCTTTTCTCATTCCCTACTTATATTCTGTACATGGAATTTGAGAAACTGATGCTGCACACTGAAGAAATAAAGCTTAGTAGTGTTAATAAACTGAAGACACGCAAAAATGGGAATACCCTAACAATTTTATTTTATTATTTGACGTAAAGAACTGTAGTTTTTAACTAATTCAAGCGAAAGCAACTGATTTGAAAACAATCAACTAATTCACACGCTAGATACAGAACACCAAAATTTAATAAGGTGGGATACAAAGAGGAGATATAATGGAATCATAGAATGAGTTTCTTTCTGAGCTGCGAAACTCTCTCAAAATTAGGGTTAATTAAGAAACGCGATCCTTCATAAGGAATTTCCATTGCCAAATCTACCGAAGAAATTTACCGCTATCAGAACTCCCAATCGAACTCCGCCCTTCCTAAAACCGAGCTCTCTCGCTGCATCAAGGGATCACGCACCGAACCTCCCTTAAAAAAGAAAGGTAAAAGCGCCGATTAAAAGTCCTAATTACTCCCCCCGAAAAACCGACCGCTTGCTTCCTCTTATCCAAAAGGGTCTCGGAATACCATCGGCAAAAATCTCCTTATAATTGAGCCATGCACAGTAGTTCTTTCAATTAAGACCTATCGAATCAGATAGGTGAAGTCTAACGAGGCCGTATTACTGCAGACGCCTACTCGACACAGCCAAGGATGTTCCCGAGGAGGATGGAATGAAAGGGAAAGAAAGAGGAAGAAAAAACTCGACCTCACCCTCAAGAGCACGCGTAGGACACGTTAAGACCATCGTCACCATACCTCGGCCACACTCCCTCACCGTTATTTTTGCCTCGGTACACAATGGTAAGAAGATGGAAGGAGCCGTGCTAGGTTGAGAGAGGATTACGGGATAAATCTCGCCTTTTTCACCCATTATACTCCTTATAGTCGCGGTTTAATATCGCGCTATGCATGGCCGCGCCTTTCGAAAGTGTCTCACTTGTTGTCTCGCTTGGAAAGGAACAGCGCAGTTGGAGTGTTGTTTATTCGGAGAGGGAGAGATATTTACCTCGCGGATGTTTGTAATTGCATGCGTGACACAAGAGTGAGCTCCATTACGCGGAATTCTAACGCTGTATACCCACACGAAGGCTGCGGAATGGAGGGGGGAACAAGGTGTCCGTTGAGGACTAATCAAGGCTGGATTCCGATTGGTCACATATGATATTATACTTTATATTACGTGAAACATTTCGTTTTCAATGACTCTCCTTGCTATTCGATGTTATCTTCCGGTGTAAATTAGGTGGATTTATTGCAATATTGAAATGCATGTATTCCGTAAATGGGGTGCTCCTGTGAGAAAAGGCGACATTTTACTCACTTAAGGCATGCAAGCACTTCATTGAGTTGATTTACATTCATTCCAGCTGTAATGAAATCATTCTCGATGAAAAATTTGAATATTTAATTTTTTCCACTACACATCCCTAACGATAATAATAATGAGATCGCGTGTTTAAAGGGAGGCTGCTAAGAGAAGCTGAATTTACTTCCGACAATCTAACTTGTTTCGTCCTGTATACTCACTTTAATTACCATAAAAGCAAGAAACTGTTCAGTGAGCGAGCTAACAATTCATACCTTAGCAAGTAATTAAGGATAAACAAATAATATAATAGGGACATGAATGGCCAATGCTTTATATATTTCATGGAACTGGATCAAAATATAATTCAAATTAAATATTTCTCCAATTTTATGAAAGCAGGCATGATCAGAAATGAAGATTTTGGCATTGGAGTTATAAATTGAAACTGCGATGTAAAAAGAATTCCTTCGAGTAAACCTTTTTAAATATTGCAATAATTTTATTTAGTTGCTTAGTAGACTACACTTGGAATTTATGTGGTTATTTTTTCGGCAAGCTTTTATGAATGCTGATGTAGTAATTTAAAACTTTTTTCTAAACTTGACAACGAATTTTGAAACTCAAAAATTTACCACGACATCGGTGATGCAAATCTTCCTTACACTTTGCCGCAGAATAACAGATAAAACCTTTTGTTGGTGAATAAACCCAAGGAAGATACTAGGTATATTTACATAATCTATGAAAAAATTAACCATATGCTCACTTCCGTGAAGAGTAATAAAACGCGCGCAAACAGCGATCAATCCGGAAATATTTTAATTCATATTCCTGTAATTATAAATAGGTTATGATTCGTCATTTCTTACGTGGAAAAATCAAGAAAATTAATTAAACTCTAAGCAACAGACCATTCAATCTAGGAGTTATACCGCAAGATGATTAAACGATAGCTAAAATGCGATTGATGTGATGTTAACGAAACAAGAACCATTACTAAACAAGCTTTCCTAATATAGAAAGGTGTTTTATATTTCTTCTTCTACTAAGTTCTTCGGATTTTCAATTTCCAAATCCCACAAATCAACAATATAATATATACTTTCTTGCTCATCGAAGAGTACTTAGCAAGTTTTATCCAAACTAAAACTAACTAACATAACCTCTTTTGTATATAGACGATGACATTACGAGTCTCTCCAATTGTAAACCTTTCTCTCCACTCAGATTTCGCCAAACTTAAGTTACGAGAAGGCCATACCATTGAGAGATACGTATTACGTATTCTCCAATTGAAAATTAATCCTGTAAGTAATCAAAATGAATCTACTTAAGAGCCTCATAAGTTTTATTAAAAGTAGAAAACCCTAAAACGATAAAAACATGGACTCGGTCATAATGGTTTAATGATGACTATGATGGGTATAGAAACAATATCATTTCTGACGAAAAGAATGGTGGTAAATGTATAGGAATAGCACTAACTATACTAGGATGAAAAGTTAATAAAGTGTGACAACTCTTTCTAGGAAGTAAAGGTTATGAAACAAAGGGATCGATTATCTGTCAGCCAAGAGTCGTGAAGGATTGCCCGATGCGGCTTATGTAGATGTCAAACGATTGGAAGGAAAGCAAAATCGTTCGAATATATTCTTTCGCTAAGCACTCGATACGGCTATGAAAATGAGTCGAGATACAATTCCAGAAGAAAATGAGTCGAGATACAATTATCAAACAAGCCAAGTATTGAAAGCATAACGTCGCATGCGTGGGGCTGGAATGTTTATGTCAACCATTTTTTTAACTTGACAGCTGCGGTAGGCGGTGAATGTAATCGACTCTCGGGCGAAAGGGCATTAAAAACAAATATTTCACTGAATGAAGCGTTTCCCGGAAAAAACTCTTATCCAAAAGGACGCAGTCTTCATGTATCTTACCCCCGATGAGGCCATCTGATGATAAATTACTGTAATCAACAGAAGGAGATCACTCTCACATTTCGTGTTGGTTCACTCATTTTACTCAGCCCTTTCTTCCAAGAATTCAGCATGCGTTATATCTGTTTGAAAGGAAGAGGAAAGAAATTCTACTCTTGTTTTGGAGCAGTCTATGCGCAGGAAAATATATGGGTTTAGTTTGCTAATGGCATAAATTGGTCACGATTCTACTGAGTTATTTATTAAATAAAAGGGAACATTCAGAAAGAAAAATAAAAAGAATACGTCAAAGAGTTAAGATTACTGTTTACATTTTCACTAATGATATATTCTTACGGATATCTTAGATTTTTAATTAGATGAGAATTGAAGAGGCATTAGAAAATTAAACAAGAATAACAATAAAGTTCAGTAAGATACCTTGGCTAAGTTATGCCCCAATATATAATAATATATAGTTATAGAATTACCTATTTTATTTATCTTTGCATACTCTTTCAGCATATTGTATCCTGAGTTTAAAATAAGATATATGGATTTTACGAACGTTACTTCGATTCGAGCTTCCTAACTAACGGCCCGAGCAACTAATATACTGCCTTTGTTTCACAGATAATAAATATTTCCTGAACATATATACATATCTATCCCTTCTGCCTACATATCCATTGGACATCTGGAATTGGAAAGAAATTCTGAAAGGAAGTAACATTCCAGGAAGTACAATGGTTTAACCAATTGTAAAACATGATGATAGTTAATATAAAATGATATATTTCCAGAAATTTTCTAAATCGAAAGAAAAATTTGCACATGACCACTAGTTCAAAAACTCTTTCCAGATGCCGAAGAGGTTCTTTCGATCTTTGGAGCCGCAGGTATAAATAATTTATTCATCCCTATATAGAGATGAATAACACTTCGTAATGTTAGAAACAATTGCTTAATAACTTAATTATTAAGAACGTTTAATTGTTACTTTAATTCCGTTTTCATCGTCCGTCTTCTGTGATAAAATATTCCAATCAAATGTTAATCATGAAGTTGCACTGCCTTTAAAGATCTGATAAATTTTCCCACAGTTGAAAAAATTCGCGTTGGGATAAAATGAGAAGAAAAAATCGCCTAGGAAATTTGCTACACAAGATATTCTCGAACTCCCAAGCGAAAACAGGTTTCCATCTTCCAAAAAAATCTCATCCTAATTAGTAGTTGGGCAAGATACTTATGAATATGCATCGGCCAAAGACGAATCAAATAACATGGCGTAATGCCTTCTCATATTTCCAACTGGGTTGCATGACCTGGATCCGCAAAATATAGATATACCTAAGTGAAAAGTCACTGTCATTTATAACACATTATACGAGGGACTAAGCTCTCTTGCTCTCTCTCTTCGCTCCAATACATTTTTTCAAATATATACATGATATGATTATGGAATGTGAGTTAAAAAACTTACATTAAGTTACATTAAGCCGATTACATCTCATTAAAAATCTGCTCAAATTACTGCATATCCACAACACACAAATGTAAATCTGTCATTAGGCCAAAAATAGAGGGATTTTCCACATTTTATACCCATTCATTAATCACATTAACTGATGCTTTTAGCTGCCTACAACTCATAAAACCGACATAATATCCCTCCTCAAACGGGGAAAATCCAATCAGTATGGAATCCTCCGAGGCAACTCCTTAACGGTATGTCTCATTCACAACTGGAAATTTATGAAGACTGGTGCTGGTCCGGCATCCAAAAAACATTCGAATGAAGTTTTCGGATGTCGCAACCTTAAGATAAAAGACAGATTGAGTGGAACTAACGAAAATTTTTCGAGATTTCGATGGCTCATTTGCAACCGATAGGCTTGATGACGGAGCTAAATAAATAAAGTACGAGGCAGAAGTGGAGGGAGTGGGTGGAAGGACAGCATGCGACGTGGGAGGAGGGGATAAAGAAGGCAGATAGCGATGGAAGGAGAAGTTATTGTAGGCGTCGCTTCGGACTCAAGTCACGGTGGGCGTGTATGCGGTTGGTGCCCGAGGCGCTCGCCGCCTCCCCGTGTACCTCTACCGCTGCTGCCCAGCATGCGTGTAAGAGATGCGTGTATCTTGGGACCCAATCGCATTGGGAAGGAATGGACTATGACGGGCCCTGGAGGCCAAAACAATTCATCAAGTGGACCCTCCCCACGCTCCTGAGTCCAGACGCAACCCCGAGGAAGAAACACGGGCAGACGGCAGCGCGCACGCGGTTTAAACGCACTCCTATCGACTCCGCAACAGCGTTAATCATATTTCCCATACTCCACCGAAAACACACTTTTCATTCCTACCGAACACGTACCAATATGAACGAATCTCACTGGGTAATATTTCGCCCCCCGCGCCGATGGGGGTATTATACGGCTGATCCGATGTTGAGCTACCAGAAAAATTCCTTATCGGGATAAAGTTGCCATTATACGCCCGTTGACGTCTGTAAGAAGGTTGCTTCTTTGATGAAACCATTCATGCGGCTTCCGGGCAATAAAATTCTGCTGATCTCACGGAAGTTTGACATTGTTTCCTCGGGATTCTACTGAGGCGTCTTTAATGATGTAATGTCAATGACGAATAAACAAATATGTGCTCCCTTTATAATACGTTTTCATAATGAAATTATTTTATTATATCTCTATCCTATAGATGGTTTTTATGATTACAAAAGTTAATAACAGAAATGTAGTACTCAAATGATGGGTTCAAATTCACCCGTGGTCGCGTTGCAGTTAACACAATTTTTCTGTTTGACTTTTTGCCTTTTCCTTTCTCAAAAGTTTCCATCTTTCCATAGTCTGCTGATGTTTCGTTATCTATTAATTTTGTACACCGAAATTTGTTTGAGAATTCAAAGTTTATGTGCTCATGGTATATGATTCATTCCCTCATTCCCGTATTCTAATAACATCTTCAGTCCTCGTACTTCTTAATTTCGAATATGTTGCCTCTTGGTATTGCTTTTCTCCATCCTCAAAAATGTTATCTCAGATAGCTAAAATATACATCCATCCCCATTTATCATTGCCATTTTTCGCTTCTGCAGAGTAGGGTTGTTCTAGGAATAAAAAAAACATGTCTAACATCAAAACTAAAGGGTCACGTCGATGCAGGTCGTCGATGAATTCCCTATTTTTGTGATATTGTTTCTTTTGGGATTAATGATGAACTACTAAGCTTTGATAGATTCTTTATTGTAGGTTTCATTAATGCAATAAATGTAGTATTTTACTAATATCCCTAACTTTTCCAATAGATAATATCATTTCCAAAATAATTAAAGTGTTTAATTAGTTCAACTGGAAACAAAAATGTTTGCTCTTCATTCATAAATTTCATGTCTCCAATGTCTTATCGGAATTTTAAATAAAAGCAATCGAATTTTTCTTTCTCAGTTAAATTAAATCAATAATAATGCAAATATGTTCAGTAATGCAAATGAAATATAATAATGCCTTAAATCTACTGTAAAAATACTTAAATAGTTCTACAAAAGAATAATTAAGGGAATTAACAACCGATTTCAGTACGGTCATGTACGATTATTTCTTGAAACAGATTTCGTAAGTTGAGGAAAAATTCATCCGACTGTCTCAAAACACGAATTGATATACGGAACTCTACAATTGCTGAATAAATGCCAAGGAATATGTTACATAAAGATTTTAGCGGTATTAGCACTCGAATCAAATGAAAACTTCGCAGCAGTGAGCTCATTTGGTTAGCGTGAATGGCATTGGTTTATGAGGGCATTCTTCGGTATCCAAAATATATTTCTCACAAAGCCTCACTTTTCAAACGAAGGAGGAGAACAAGCGTGTTTGAATTTCAAAAGAGGGAAGCACGTCATTTATCCTCGCATGGGTATATAAAACGGTCGAAAGGTTAATGGCGACAACTTAAGTTTACTTCCTCAATAAAATTCAAGATGAAGGAAGGCAGCGAAACATAAAAACCAATGAAAACTCCACATTCGAATGAAGGGCGATTTTTCAATTTTTCGCTACGTTAGCATAAATGAAATCCTTAAGCTGCGAATTTCGTGCAGCTTACTTCAAGAAAAAAGAGGCCGAGTAAATAATTTCAGCCGAGATGCAGCAAGCAGCGATTTTCATTTCCTAATTCATAATTGGAAAGAGAAGAATAAACCCCTTTAGCGCGTAGTCACGGATCATCCCAGAATAGCACCTCATCAAAATAAGTGAAAACGTGCTCGGCGACAGAGAAATGACTCACATTCCATCTGAGGCCATTCTTCTTCGGGAATAAATCAAAATTTTTAATTCGAATTTGCTAGAGGTTGCGGTAATGTCTAGCAGTCGCTTTATGCGTCATGAGCTCGAGCGTAGAGCCAAATACGACGAAGAAGAAGGCCAGAACTATCGTTCGATGCCTGGAAGAATGTTTCCATGGTTTTTATTCTCTTTTAAAGTGTCTGCAGCAACTGAAGGCAGCATATAACACATTATGGAATAACCACCCACTTTCATTTAAAACACATGAGCACCGAATGATAGAAAACTTCATCAACGTTTGTTCCTCTTTTATGAAACATGCTCTGAAGTTTCGATACCATGACAGAAGGAACGACCAAACAAAGGGAATTAAGTCATTTGCTAAAAAACACTGATTTCAGAATGTAACCTTGGCTCTCAAAATGTCAACATATAATTCAAATGACTTTCTTCCGTCAGCTTAAATTCATTTAAGTCAAAGAAATCGAAGTTTCCTTTATCGTTGGTTTCACCATTAAATCCTAAATTTATTTTCTACCTACAATTCTATCCATTTAGGAGGAAGACGATAGAATTAAAATCTTTGATCGTTTTAGATTGAATTTACAACAGAATTTATTTGATAATTGAAAATTAATTTGTTAGTATTCTTTTACTGGCTGGAATTTGAAATTAAAATTTTATCTAGATTTTCAGTGAAGAAGATTTTAAAGAATATAGCGATATTTTATTCCTTCTGAGGATAAAAGCGATTCTCATAAATGTTGCAGATCATGTACTGATATATATCTTTCTAGAGATTTAAAATACATTATGGCGCTTATCTATCAAAACTTCATCACTTCGGAATTAATGGACAAAGGATTCTTTAGGGATGTATAAGGAAAAAATAACATTACAGCAATGCAACGAATATAATTTATCTAAATCAAATGAAAAAATAGAGCAACACAGAAATGCGTGATTGGTATTTAAAGAGTACTTCTTTAAAAAATGTTCAGGAGACGTATATAGGATGTAAACCTAAATTGTTGCAATTTACATTGGATTCAATATGGAAATATTTTTTAATTTGAACTCTTTATCCTTAACACTGCTCGAAAAATCAGGATGAAACTTAAACCTATAGGAAAGAAGCTCAACAGTAATATTTTCCAATTCGGATCGAACGCAGGAAGAGCATCCGGTCTCCATTTTCCAACGCCTTACCTCTAATTGGAAATGAAAACTAATCTTTGCCTCGAGAAGTGGACTCATTTGTTTGGGGAATCTCCATAGATACCGTTTCGCTGCACCTTGACATCAATCGGCACACAAGGCAGAGTACGTGCAAGGGCCATAACTCTTTCCGCCACTACCGCGAGCCCTCCCTTATAATCAGCCCTCCTTCGGGGCACTATTTAATTATTTCCGATCCTTCGTTGACCCAATAAAAGCAGATGACGCCAGAGCCGCGGATTCCGCCACTCAACCAATCTCTCCCATCGATCCTTCCCCCGAGGAATTATTCGCGAGGGCCATAAAACACAAATCGCTCCCTCTTTCCCAATCGGAAATTCTTCGATTAATCTTCCACCCTCTATCTCCAACTCCTCGTTACCCATCCCATTCCCGAGATACCTTCATGTCCCTATACCATCCGGCTCCGTATCCCTTTCACTAAAATTCCCCACTCCCTAACCGCGACCGCCCCCTTTCGATCTCTCACGCGTTTTGTCGAGTGAGGCAATCAGAGGACTTGATCGCGGTGGTGTGCACGTTCTGTCACCTGGATATAAAAGCCACTCGGGGAGACAAGTAACAACTCATTTTTGCGCGCGTGAAGCCACGCCTCACCCTCTGTCTAGCTATTCACCGAGACTGATCTCATTTTTCCCTCCCTCTCTCTTTTTTTCATGGTTTGTTATCGCGCGTGGAAAATTTACTCGTGACGATTTACCGATATGAAATTCTATTGCGCCTCGAGCTTTGCTCTTCTTGTCCGCTTCCATTCTTTCCTCGCCATAACTACTCTGCAACCTTTGCTTTCAATGAATAAGCGGATTGTCTAACAAGAATTGGCTGCCAAGAAAATATCTTCATGTTTTAGTGTGGTTAAATATGAATCAACGTTTAATTCTTGACTGTAACGTTCAATTAAATTCATAGAAACAAGATATGAGGCTTCGCTAGTGGAGTGGCTGTACCCTGGGGCACCGCACTCCGTCCGGAACACGGCTGGTTCTTGTCTTACGCATAACAAGCAGAGCTCGAGGCAAAATTTCAACGGGCGATCAGAATGATGTTACGAAGAAATAAGCAACAGGGATTTGGTATTTTATCCTTAGGAATTCAATCGCTATCAATATACGAAAACATGGGATAGTGGTTAAGGCATCAAATAATAAGTGAAGAGGAGATGGTAGCAACTAATGAAGTATGCGAAACATTTAGCGAATCTAAAATCATGGTGTAAGCGATCATCATGAGTATGACGTAAACCTTCATAATTTACCAGCACATGAAGCCTATTTATAATTATTGGAAGGAAATATTGGTGTTCGGTGTTAAGAGAGGGAGCTTACTCTTGCAAGAATTGATAACGGAGTAGGTGAAAGTAAATAACAATAATGGCTTCGTGTGTTAAATGGTACATGTGAAATACTCGAACCCTAATGAAAGTTATTGGATTACGAGGGAGTGTAATTATTTATTAAACCCTCGCCATTCTTTCCTACCTGAACACGTAGGCCATGTATGATGAGGGCTAACAGAGTTATAAGGTCACATATTAAAAAACAATAATGTATGTTAAAACACGGCTATACGTATGACGGAAAGAAATATGTCACGGTATTTATCGACAATTCGTAAAAGTGGATTTGTTCTATTCTTACATTACGTCAGCAAAAAGAGTTGACCTGAATTTTATAATATTGTATAACGGGTGATGAACCGGTAAGTTAAAGCAAAGCATGTGATGATGTCCTGAATATTCCTTAATCTACTCATTAATGCACAAGAAAAAATTATCTGTATTAAGCTGTAAACCGATATTAATGTGAGAGTCACTTCAATAGTATTTACTGTTATGAGACTAGTAGTATAAAAATTGACACTTTTTTAAATGTTATCTTTATGAACTCATTCTGTATGAGGGAGTAAGCGTTTCCACACCCAAAAACTAAGTACGATGATTATTATTTTTTAATTTATTTAATTTTACTCAATTGTTTTTTATAGCTGATAATTTTGCACAATTTTGAAATTTAAAAGGAAAACAGATAGCTTTTTACTTTTTAGCATATTTTTTTACATCTATAGCAAAATGAATAACTGCGTTAGACTTCATAGTGCCAGGCGACATTGCTGTCATTCGAGCATTATTTTCAGTTTGTAATTTGATTACACTGCAATCACGGTTATTTTTGCTGTTTACGAACAAATTTCGTAGTTTATGTTGTAAATATAATCATCGGTCCTTCAAATTTTCATGGCATTTTGTTGAAGCGTTACTCATTAGAGGTTTAAAGCGCGACAAAAGCCGTTTCGCAGGAGGTTTACGCCTGTACTCTGAGACCAATCCTGGAAACAAATGAAAGGAAACAGATAAGCCTATTCCTCGAGTGCCGGTTAGTCCGTTTCCTTGTTTATAATTTGGACTCAGAGGGTAAATGCGAACCGCCGGCGAAACAGCTCTTGTAGCGAATTAAACCTCTAATTCGTTAGCAGCCTATTCCAATTTACTTCCTTACATACACGTTACTCGCTTTTACAAGTACCATTTGAGGACGTATACCGTGGGTAAAATATCCTATAAGTGAAATGAGAAATATCCTATAAGTGATCTTTTGGGTGAACCGACTCTTGGGTGAAAATTTCCTTGGTGAATTTCCCTGCCCAAACTGAATTTTGTGCGATAAGTCTTTGGGTGAAACGTCACTTTGGCGAAAATCTTTAGGAGAAACTTCCGGACACCGATGGAAGCTCTTATAGAACGTTATTTGCTAAAATTATCATTCATTTTATTAAACTTTTTTAAATTCAATTATTTCATTGATGTGACCATTAATTCGTAAACATTTCACCATTATCAATTATCATAATAATCTCTTAACGTAAAGGAAAATATTCCCAGAATGGATACTGATCGAATTACGGCGGGAAAATACGTAAGCTTTCGAACGAGAAGCGGTGAGAATGAGGATTTAAGTTATAGTTTGGATAGAGACTCACAGGTGTTGAAAAACATTTCGAAATCTTGAGGGAGATTCGTCAGACGCATATTTTTCATCGGACGAAAAGAAAGCCGATAGCTACTCTCGCCATAATGAGCTTTCTTCTCGAGCCAGACCTCCACAAAATCTCTTCATTCATTCCAACGTCTTTCTTTTGTAACGATGAATCTCTCATTTTGTCGAGTTTCCCGAACTATCGGAAATTTTCAGCAAAGGTGATTTTAAAGCCGATGAATATCCTGTTTATAGCAGTTAATGAGCAATTTGTAACATGTGCACGAAAGAAATGTATTCCCTTTCCGATATTTTAACTTATGAAAAGAATAAGTTGAATTGCTGTTTTCTTTAAGTAAAAAATATTTAGTTCCTGAAATATAAAAATTGAGAAGAAATAGAAAGTCTCAGTAGAATATTGTTCTGGAACTTCTAATTTAAGTAATGTAGAATAGATATTCACGTCAAGAGAAGGTAGATAATGAGACACCTAGAAATCTTTATCGAATTAGGTATTTTTTCTGGTATCTACGCTAGCAATTCGAAAAGAAACTGATAAATGCTATATTAGACTGTTTCTGCCACAGTTTTAACATGTAAAATTATCAATCCAAAATTTTAAGGAATTATATTATACTCGCTTAAGAAATAACGGCGTGATGAGCCTAAAAATTTGATCAAAAGTATGATCTACAGTTACGTCCTCGTCTACAATGGCTGCTTCTTAGTATACGCTCACACGGCCATTAATAATAGTGCAGAAGTCGGATTAAAAAAAGACCTGGCGATGAGAAAACTTGGACGAGCTACTAAACAATGGCTCTTTTTACGGATTAATCAGTTTATCATTATACAGCTAATGCTATATAATGATAAACTTACATTACACATACAATTCGACTTTTCCATTCACAAACAGTTACCAATTTGATTTACTCTCCGTCCTCTCTTACAGTCCACTTCCCAGGTCATCGACACCTCTTTCGTATCCCTCCAGCGACACCTCTGCTCCTTCCCTATTTCACCGTGAAATAGATGGTGAGATACACAAAAGAAGGAGCCTCTGAAGAATGGCTCACCCCAAAGCCCGCTACAAAACCAAACGACCGGATTCCCTTATCTCCGAGAGAACTTCTCGCTCGCGCCACCGTGTCGCTGCAATAAGGCCCGCTACCTTCACCCCCTCGGGCCTCGCATAACTCCTGCATTCCCTGCCCCCTCTCTAAACCCTTCCACCCCCGCCTTTCCGAGGGCTGGGCTTAGAAATTCCACCTATCGACTTTTTTATTCCCTCCTGTTTTCCCATGCGAAATACCTCGAGATTATTTTCCGATTCTCTCGGAGGATCTCCCGTCGTAGTAATGGCGAATCCGTGTAGGTCCTGTATCTGACGGTTGAAAATCTCTATGACGATCTATCCCTAGGCGCCTTTACGCAATGTTTACCCCGTTTCACTCGCACGTGTTCCCACTTGCGGCTGTCTCGGAATGGCCTGAAAGCGGTTATTTTACTTCTTTTCGAAGGTCCAACCACTCGTAAATTAGTTCCTCTTTAAGAGAGCGACTATTTGATCCTCTCGCTTGTTTACATTCACTTTCAAGAAAGTTTATTTCAACCACTTCTGTCATAGCAGAAAATTTGGATAAGAGTCGTCCAGGCTTACTGTCAGCTATATTATATCCTTAGGTTACGGTCTTCGGAGGTATGGCATGACAAAGGCTTAGGTATATTCGGTCATTCGTATAGACAGACAAATGATTGCGAGAAAGTATGATGGATGTGAAGGTTATGTCGGTCAAGTATTCGTTGTTTGGCACTGGATAGAAATCAATCAAAGGCTGAAGTATCACAACTGTTCGATGGAACGATTAATGAAATTTCACGCTGAAAAAAATGTGCGTGTGATCGATGTTCTTTTTCTATGTATGCTCTCTGGATTATTACAGAAGGTTTTAAGCACTTGAAATGATTAAATCTATAAAACAGGATTTCGTATTATAATCACCCGATTACTACATATTGTGCTGTTGTAATCGGTTATCATTGATTGGGTCGAAAAAACTAACAATTAACTTCTAGCTTAATTTTATCATAATATTTCAGTAAAAAACACAAAGGATTTGCTCCTCATATTTGTTTTTTCCATTATTGTTGCAAGGTATTAAAATGCAACAATGTAACGTAATAATACTAATATATATATGTGAAATTTAAAAGGAAAACAGATAGCTTTTTACTTTTTAGCATATTTTTTTACATCTATAGCAAAATGAATAACTGCGTTAGACTTCATAGTGCCAGGCGACATTGCTGTCATTCGAGCATTATTTTCAGTTTGTAATTTGATTACACTACAATCACGGTTATTTTTGCTGTTTACGAACAAATTTCGTAGTTTATGTTGTAAATATAATCATCGGTCCTTCACATTTTCATGGCATTTTGTTGAAGCGTTACTCATTAGAGGTTTAAAGCGCGCCAAAAGCCGTTTCGCAGGAGGTTCACGCCTGTACTCTGAGACCAATCCTGGAAACAAATGAAAGGAAACAGATAAGCCTATTCCTCAAGTGCCGGTTAGTCCGTTTCCTTGTTTATAATTTGGACTCAGAGGGTAAATGCGAACCGCCGGCGAAACAGCTCTTGTAGCGAATTAAACCTCTAATTCGTTAGCAGCCTATTCCAATTTACTTCCTTACATACACGTTACTCGCTTTTACAAGTACCATTTGAGGACGTATACCGTGGGTAAAATATCCTATAAGTGAAATGAGAAATATCCTATAAGTGATCNTGATGAAATAATAAATCTGAACAGTTCTGTTTCAATAAGAGGTCTTACTTTAATACAATTTCTACGACTGAGCTATTTGATTTTATAAAACTTTCCGTTATTGTCTGATTATTATCTTTTCAAAACGGAACTTGAAACCTCACGAGATCACAAAATTCCAAGAGTTCGAATGTAACACGTGTTAGTTTGTGCGACCTTTAGGGTGCAGTAAGACGCAGTAGATGGCAGAATCAACATTTTTAGGGAAATTCATCTTGATCTTTCTTGTTTTCGGTCCATTTTGTGCCACTTTGGCGAGAGGTGACAACGTTTGCACATAACTGATGAATATATCATAATTTTACATCTTTATAAGGTGCTAACATACATAAATGTAACGTTCGTTATGTTTGTCTGAAGTTATCTTAGGAAAAACGCAATACATGAACCACGGGATGATATGATTTTAGTGAACATTACATGGTCTTTGTCCGTGAAGCCATCTTAGAAAAAGAAAAATACTCCCGTATATATATTCTTCTGGATATTAAGTGAAAAGTATTTATGGAAATTGGATAGAAAAGCAATCGCACTAAAACGTTTCAACGATTCTAAGATAAAAGATTGTAAAGCCCATCTTTTCATTCCAGCAGGCCATTCTTTCCTTGAAATTGTTAATGAAAAGGTTTTGTTCTTATACGTCAAATTGTGAGGTGTAAAAAGAAATTATTATTTCTTCAAGATTTTTAATAGGATTCTGTATCATTATGCTAAGAAAAATTCCTGTGAAATTTCAAAAACATTTTAGTGCCATGGTAGGAGCAGTTTCCATCGATTTTGGCGCTTATTAGACTAGAGAGTATAATAAATTGTGAGAGAATAAGGAAATCATGTTCACCTCATTAGTTTAATCCTGGCCGGTTATATTTTCGATTTTCCTTTGTTTCTATGGCAAGTTAACAGTGCTGTTTTCGAGCTGGAGTAGATTAGCCTTACAACAAAACAGCGCTTTCCATTTATCCAACGAGTGAATTATGGATGAACCCTCACAGTAGGTGTGCATGAAATCCTCTTTAAATAGGTAGCCCAGTATACGTTCAGTTCCTCTTCGCAGTTCATTAAATTATTTTTGTAACCCACTATGCATTAAATTCAAGAGGTAGGTCATAATAAAAGATATTTTGCTTCTGTTAAGCGATATTTAATATTTATATTAAGAAAAATGTAACTTAAAATTGAATATTCTTTAAAATTGGAAATATACTGCATCATTCTGAATAAGATCGAATATTTCCCTCAGTATTTAACGGACATATAGTTAAAATTACACTATTTAGATCAAGATATAATTTAAAAAGTTATTAAGCCGAATAAATCTTGTTAAACGATACTCGTTGGAAATCCAAGCTAAGTTGCCTTATATACCTTTGAATACCATCATACAATTCTTTTCAACCCTGGGATAGGATTTATTTAGAACACTCATTTTTGATACAACAGAGGACATTTCTCCGTAATAATTCACCTTGGTCATGCACTAGTTTCGAGTCCCTCGCAAAATTGATTAGCAATGGTTCTGGTATATAATGGAAATAGTAAATCCTAAATATAATATCATAAACTCACAGTCAGTTGACATATATTGGCAAGTTGAGCTCATTTATTGAACGTTAACGTACTCATAATTTCGTACTAATATTATCAACATAATTTTCTCGAATCCCGATTTTCGCCGAGAAGATTTAGCGGAAGAAAATTTTGGTTTCATGCATGTAAAATCGTAGTAGTAGTAGTATTGTTAAAAGTGCCTCGGCATCAAAGGTCGTTTCGCACGTAGACCCCCACCGGGAATCGAACCCGGGGCCGCTTTCACTGAAGTCGAACGCGCAGCCCTCTCGTCTCCCTGGGGAGGGAGCTATCCGGGAGCCAACACCTGAAATCTCGTTTTATAGGCAAGCCTCTCTGAAAGCAATTCTATTAGGACTAATAGGTGCGTAAATAAAATGAAAAACATTCTATTTCGCAAGCTACCTGCTCTGATACCTGTTGAATGCAAATTGTGTTTTTATGCCTTCGAATTTTTCGGAAAATCAGCGTGTTGCAATAGAATATGTACATACAATAGACAGGAGTTCTAAATATCGAATTGTTGCGATTTCAATTCATCCAAAATCAATCGTCAGACGAGGAATGAAAAACGTACAGATGAGATCTAAATCGGAATTTTAAGCCGAGAGAAATGCGAAGAGCGAGTGAGTAAGAGACTCTGTGTCATTACAAAACATTTCGAAAACTAGATCAATATCAAGTATTTCATTCTGATATAATTCATGGTAATTGGGTAAGCTAAGTCTTACGATGGGCGCTCTTCTAAACATAAATAAGAGTAAGCGAATGAAAAACGGAGTGTAGTAAGTTAAACTAAGTCATGCTCAAGGAATCTCTGATTTTATGACAGCAGAATTGCTTGTACTAGAGTAGTTAGTACTTGCATGAAACATCTGCTGAGATAGTACGTTTTGTATTTACAAAATCAAAATTTATAGAATAATGAATGGATGGGAATAGTGATTTCAACTCACTTGCCTGATGTATGTAAACACCTCAACCACAGCGACAGGTCCCATTCAGTGGCTAACTTTCGTATCCATGTCTAACTAAATTGACGAAAGAGCACAAAATGATGTCAAATCCATTGAAATCGCCTGACTATAACTACTAAAAGCTACGAACGGAATGCCAAGAAAACGAGTAAAGTCTCGAAAATGTTTGACTCAGGGTAAAAAAAATATTTTTTGAGCTGCAAGCAAGCCAATAAACTGGAAGGAAACCAGACCTAGCGAAATTCTTAAACAGCCAAGCACCATTTAGAATTTTGAGGTCGGTCTGGTTAAACTGAAAATAAAATCCTACCTTTCATTGATGAAATAATAAATCTGAACAGTTCTGTTTCAATAAGAGGTCTTACTTTAATACAATTTCTACGACTGAGCTATTTGATTTTATAAAACTTTCCGTTATTGTCTGATTATTATCTTTTCAAAACGGAACTTGAAACCTCATGAGATCACAAAATTCCAAGAGTTCGAATGTAACACGTGTTAGTTTGTGCGACCTTTAGGGTGCAGTAAGACGCAGTAGATGGCAGAATCAACATTTTTAGGGAAATTCATCTTGATCTTTCTTGTTTTCGGTCCATTTTGTGCCACTTTGGCGAGAGGTGACAACGTTTGCACATAACTGATGAATACATCATAATTTTACATCTTTATAAGGTGCTAACATACATAAATGTAACGTTCGTTATGTTTGTCTGAAGTTATCTTAGGAAAAACGCAATACATGAACCACGGGATGATATGATTTTAGTGAACATTACATGGTCTTTGTCCATGAAGCCATCTTAGAAAACGAAAAATACTCCCGTATATATATTCTTCTGGATATTAAGTGAAAAGTATTTATGGAAATTGGATAGAAAAGCAATCGCACTAAAACGTTTCAACGATTCTAAGATAAAAGATTGTAAAGCCCATCTTTTCATTCCAGCAGGCCATTCTTTCCTTGAAATTGTTAATGAAAAGGTTTTGTTCTTATACGTCAAATTGTGAAGTGTAAAAAGAAATTATTATTTCTTCAAGATTTTTAATAGGATTCTGTATCATTATGCTAAGAAAAATTCCTGTGAAATTTCAAAAACATTTTAGTGCCATGGTAGGAGCAGTTTGCATCGATTTTGGCTCTTATTAGACTAGAGACTATAATAAATTGTGAGAGAATAAGGAAATCATGTTCACCTCATTAGTTTAATCCTGGCCGGTTATATTTTCGATTTTCCTTTGTTTCTATGGCAAGTTAACAGTGCTGTTTTCGAGCTGGAGTAGATTAGCCTTACAACAAAACAGCGCTTTCCATTTATCCAACGAGTGAATTATGGATGAACCCTCACAGCAGGTGTGCATGAAAACCTCTTTAAATAGCCCAGTATACGTTCAGTTCCTCTTCGCAGTTCATTAAATTATTTTTGTAACCTACTATGCATTAAATTCAAGAGGTAGGTCATAATAAAAGATATTTTGCTTCTGTTAAGCGATATTTAATATTTATATTAAGAAAAATGTAACTTAAAATTGAATATTCTTTAAAATTGGAAATATACTGCATCATTCTGAATAAGATCGAATATTTCCCTCAGTATTTAACGGACATATAGTTAAAATTACACTGAGTATATTGAACTGAGTTATACTGAACAGTAAGAAAACTTGACTACCTCCTGATACTACATCTTCGTTATCAGGACACTTATCAGGAAAGATTATCGGTTCACTTTATAAAAATTGTTGATAATTTCTAAGGAACGGAATTTTACATTCCTGTCGACAAAATACTATTGATATCTCTTGAGTTATTTTTGTCTTGTAAATACTCCTCAGTGAAAACCTTTAGAGACTTAACATCAGCAACATACTGGTTTTAAAGGGTTTAGGGTCTAACAGAAAAGATAAGGAGCTGGCTAATGAAAGAATATTGATTGTCAAAAAATAAAAATTCTTTCTGGTTATCTCAATTCTTTTTTTCCAATTTATTGACTAGTTTTGAAAGGAGAATTGTCAATTCCATACTTATCCTAATAAAGGCACTAGATAATTTTATTTCACTGATACTGAAGGAATTATCCATTTGTTAGTATAAAGTAGCAGTGGAGTTCGTAGAATCAAATTTTCTGCGACTTACTCTTCTCTATTATCTATATGAGACCAAAACAAAAAGTCAACAAAGGTAAATGATATCTATCGATCTATTTTTATTGCACTTCTATAGTACTTTATAACGTTACTTCTTATTTTAACGGTATTAGTAATGGAATTGATCACAAAGTGACAACTAGAATCACCTATGATCTTTAAGTGATCACAATCTGCATCGGATAATTATCATCAAACGAAAAGGAGTTGCTTCCGCGGCCTGAAAGGGGTTTGCGTTACTTAGAAACTTTTCAACAGAAAATAGCCATGAATGTTTTAATCTGATTTTAAAGTGATGCACAGGTGTATTATAAATACAGTTTCTAAGAAACCGACACGATATTATGATAAAGTCTTAAATGTACGAAAAATGTAGAAATTAATGAAAAATCTTCTCATTACGTGTCCGATGGAAGAAAAGAAACTTGAGATAAAATAATCCTATGGTCACGGAAAACTTTGACTTTTACTTTGGTATTGATCATTATGATGGGTTATTATGTACAATAAATGGCTAAGGAACTGTTTTTCACATTCACTTTCGAATTTATTTTAACAAAATTTAATATTGACTCCTTATAACTGACCCTCTCTTAACATTGAAATGCTAATGGAAAATGGCTATCTGGGCACATATTGAAAATGAATTGTCGGTAGATTTCATGAATATGAAGGTCAGCAATATAACACAGGAGGCATTTCAAACGATAAGGAGCGATAAATTCTACCACAGCAAAAGGTATGTCACAACATGTAGCCCACCGAATATAACTGCTTTCTTATCTTTACAATCTTAAGTTGTTCTTGACTCCCATTGTGCTGAGAATAGATTCCTTTTTTTGAAGGGTTTATAAAGCTTAATCACTACTACTGTAATATACACTTTCGACCATTACGGTAAGCCGGCCTTCGTGAGCTTAAAATTAGACATTTTCTAACCCCAGAGAACATAATAAAATAAAGTAAGTTAACGATACCATTGTTAGTAAATTAGGGATACCATTAATGAGAGCTGATAAATTATTCCACTAATTTGCTAGAGTTTGTTTTCCAAATAAACCAAAAACAAAGACTGATGGAATGATAATAAACTTGATTGTTTTATGTATAAGGTTAAGCACTGCGTTTCCTCTTCACCCTTTTTTCAATTAACAGAATAATATTTTAAGAAAAACATTTTCCGTTACAAGACTACTTTTAAAAGGAAAAGAATAAAGGTAGCAGTTGTTGAATCGTTTTATATTTTCAAGATGAGATATTCGCCAGAGTAATGACGCAAAATGTGCTCGCCGAGTAAAATTCAGCCGCAAAGTTTACTTTTCATATATCCATTTGGTGCACCTTAACGGGAATTGCGAATCGTGTGATTGCGTATCTCATTAGTATACATGTTAAGCTGTTTAAAAGTCATTCCTATTCGCTCCTTAGCTTTAACTCAATTTTTTAAGGAAGCAGAATGTACTTTTATAAAGAAGAGTCAACATTATTTCCTAAATAGCATAGCATTAAATTGCACAAATTAAAGTTTAAATTTCCCTTAATTTTAGGGAAATACAGTAAATTTTGGCAGCGATTTGAAATAGGGCTACTAAATTATGTAATTTGCGGTATTGGCTAACGCCTGCTTTTCCGGCAGTTGTTAATCATCTGTGAGTCTTCTATAGTCTGGCATTACGAATGAAGGTTTCTAATTTCGAACACAGAAACGTTACATGGTCACAATAAATTCAATACATAAAGAAAAAGAGCGAAGAATACATCCGTGAAAGCGAAAGAAAATAACAAATGATTCGGTGCTATGAAAGAAGAGAGGAAGGACTTATGAAAGATAGAAAAAAAGCTGTCCTGTGATCGCGTGGGAGTTTAGAGGAGTCGCTGACGAGATCGAACTTCCAGGTCCAGTTAGCCAACGGAACCGGTCCACATATTCACGATACGAAACTGACAGAATTAAAATAAGCGATACTATTGACAGAGGGTATCTTCCGTAAACAGTTCTGCGCCCGTTTCTTCGCTGTCAAACTCCGAGTGATTTTCCGTCATTCTCGCTTTCTCTCTTTTTTAATCAGCCGCGTTTATTTGAGTTGTGTTCAAATTGGCAATAAATGGAATTTTTCTAAGTAACTCTCACACATACTAGGAAAGCATCAGAGCAGTTATTATTAGAATTGATACCGACATTATTCAGATCTATTCAATTTTTGAGCGACCAATTATAGACGTCGGGTTCTATCAAAACGGTGATATTTGGTCTTTTTGGAAAGATTCAAATCTTCTAGGAAATATAGATATGATACTGATATTTTCCTGGGTTTTGAAAGATGCACTAAATACTGGTAAAAGATATGAGCGATTCCACGTTATAAAAGCCACCTCATATAACTCTTAACTTTTAACTTTCATAACGCTTTTCATCTGTAACTTACTCGAGCTATAGGGTTTAAGTTCAAACACCTTCAATATATAAACAGATAAAATATGAAAATGCTTTTAAAGAAAATAATGAATAATTGAAAACATGAGTTACGACTCTAGAACGGCCTTGACTGTTCAACACATTTTATTATTTTTGAACGAAACTGACAGATTCTAAAGAAGTAGTACCTACCCAAAGACTGAAACCAGATTGTGAAAGATTGTTATAAACTATTTGCTATGTTTTTACTACATAAATATTGCAAATAGCCAAGTAAATTTCTTTTTCAATTCTCTGAGTATACATTTGAGCAATATGTTGAAATTCTCGTCCCTTAGATACCTTTTATCTCGTAACTATGCAATTGTCTTCCTTCCTCCAACCTTACATCCTTCTATCCGAGATCTTCCCATCACCTTAGCAGACAGTAAAAGACCAAACCTGCAATAGAGTCGAAAGAGAGGTAGTCCATTTAAAGGAGTCATGCGGAATAAAGCTCACCGCGAAGCAGCTATTCGCATGGAGAGAGGGAGAGCATACCACGGAGTGTGGGAGTGTATACGTTGCCTTCTAGGCATTCCCACAAGGGGGTCGCAGGTAACAGGGCGTTTATCTGGCGTATAAATCGACACCGAACGGTCGAGAAGGCGACTGACGTTATTATGCCATCAATCGCCATTGTGTTTGGATCTGGTGGTTAAACAAAAGACTGGCTCCCATGCGCTGACACCCTCTCCAAAGACCCCTCCCGTTTTCTCCTTGCTCTTCACTCCACCGTCCGCGAAAACCGCACGCAACTCACACCGCAAAGAGAGGGATATCTTTTAGCTTCGTGATGGATTGGAGGCGGTCGTAGCCGCGTGCTTTTGCTCCTCCGATACCTTCAAAAGGTCCGATTCATGATCGGACTCACGCCTTATGGATTCCTCCCCTCGCATCTCTATCGCCCCGCGGTAAAAGTGTATGACTTCCAAGTGCCATTTAGAAGTGGCCGCTGTTAAGGATGCCCTGAAGTCTCTCCTGTGTTTTCTTTCGTTGAGTATGGCTTTTTCTTTCCCTCTTTTTGTGCTCTCTCGAGTAAGGTGGCATATCTTACGAAGAGCTCATGCCATCCGCGGTCACACCCCCATTTTATGCCTTGCTACTGTTAAAAGAGAGAGAAATAACGCGTCCAACTTGAGTAAAAAGAAAAATATCAAATTATGGGAACAAAGGGTGCTAACTGCCTTAAGCCCGTTTCTCACCATTAAATATATTTATAAACTGTATCAAAGGGCGGAAATGTTATTTTGTGAAATTATGTCAACTAGTTATTTATAAAGAGATTACCTAGTCACAAATTCAAAAGTAACTTCAATCAAGGTAAACTATTTTTTTCTCATTAAAATAATTTGAGCTATGTAACTGTGTAGATAGACATGAATCTTTCCTATCCTAAGCAGCGACTAAAATTCTACATATAAACCGATAATTTATAAATCAATGTAAATAAATAATAAACTGATATTTAGTTCCAATTAAAGAAAATTATTTTGTGATAAGGGATAATTTTGTGGGCTATCACTTGCGCATACCTCATTTTAGACTAGTTCACTATATTGAAACCAAAACAAGTCATCTACAAGTTCCTTTCTGCAAAATTCACCTAGCAGTGAATTTACCCAAGTTCATCCATTTGCGTGCATAATCATTTCCTTTGAAAGATAACCAGGAAAAAGATATTAAATTATTCAGTATGGCGCAGCTGATAACATCTGCTTTTCGAGTCATTGGATTCGATTTACAAGCAATTCCGAGAACGACTCTCGCGCTGTCGCCACATATGACTAACGTTATTCGAGACAGCTATCGCAGAAGTGGAATAATTCAAAAATTTCTTCCCAATTTCACATCCGCCGAACGATCCATTGTTCCAGCGAGATTCAATTTTTTCCACGAGGACAATAAAAAAAGACTCTCTTGAGTCAGTATGCCCGTTACGATACTATGAAGTCCTTTCACCTTATAGTCTCGATTGAAATTCTGGCGAAATGTGGGTGGGTCCCATCATGTGGTCCACTCAGCTCGTGAGGCACGCCTGCACCGCCCCTCCCTTTAGGAAGATTAGGAGTGTGGTCGGGGGAGGTGGGATGCCGGTGGAAGAAAAGACACGCCTGCCTCTGGTCCACGCCCTAAACAACACTATTTTTATCTTCGGCTATAGTCAGCAGGTCGATATGTTAGTAGCTCGAGAGTTTTAAGAGCTAATTTTCGTTTCCATCTCCTGGCTCTAACTTCATCATCTTCGGGAATGATTCAATCATCTTCCGCGAAGGATCCAATCCGAGTACCCATGGCAAAGCGCGAGGTAACTCGATTCTTTGCCTTAATTAGTCTCTGATTCAAATTAAGAGCAGCCAGGATAGTTTTTTTCAGTCGAAATGTTGATATTTTAGTACAGATACTCAATAAGATAAAATTGGTCGCCATTTTGAAGAGTACGGAATTAAATATATCTGTGATGCATGAAACGGCCGTTGAAGTCTCCGTGTATTATGGACGTAGTGGGCAGCGTATGTATGCACACTACATGAAATGTACTGCAATGTTTTGATGTAATTCGTACCGTTCTCGATTACGAAAAATAATGATCAGCCTTTTCATGTGACAATCATGTGGATTACAGATGAAAAGTTTTCTCATTAAATAATTATCTCGTTGTTTCATGTTCGGTGATTATGAATGTTAAACTCAGCGATCAATATCGAAGAAGCACATGATTTGTGCTAATGATTAAAATAAAATGAACCTTCCTGTCTGCTTTGAGACTATCCAATTACCTTCACTTATATAAATTTCATGTCAATGAGTCATCACATTTGAATTTTGACTGAAGCCTAATAGGAATGTTTATCAGGCATCGATTAAGGGAGGACATGATATGTCTAGATCAAGACAGAATGTTTCAACTACTCGTCGAATATGCTAATGTAATCTATTTGAAATTTCTACGACCCAATCTCAGGGAGAGAGGAGTGAATCAAACCGGCTTATTGAGTAATGTAGCATCATTAGAATTAATTTGTTCGATAGTTTATAATTCGTCGAATTTAAAGAATCAATGAATTGATTTTTCCGCCGTGAGAACTTGTGTGTTGTGTATCTGTCTTAGCTGGAAGTTTACAAATGAAAGTCATAAACCTGCGACACAAAGAGAGAGGTTTCCGTAAAAAAAACTTCCTTTGAGGTCCTCAAATAAACCTTATTTCTTATATGGCAAATGTCGAGTGATACGTGAGTCTTGCTGTCTCAATTCTCTTTATCTAGCTCAAAAATAGAATCTCTCTATGCATCAAGTTAATCAGTCATACGCATCCAAGATTATTCTTTTCTTGGCGCATCCTGTACTGTCTTCCTAGGCTACCAAGTTAATAGATAGTTTTCAAATTTCTATTTATCCTACTGCAGTAGAATTTATCCTACTGCAATAATGATTCAGAAAAGTTTTTTGAGAAGTTGTTGCAACTCCTGCACATCTTAAGAATGTGAAACCGACAAAGTGAAACGAAGTCGACAAAAAAAAAAAAGATGCACAGTCGTCCCCGTTTTCGAGTCGACGACTTCTCTATTGAGGAACAATCTAATTCCCTCGCGCGTCCTTGGCAACAGCCAATCCGTCCTCTTAATTCGTTCTGCTCCTTTCCCCTTCTCAACTGCATTTTCAAATCCCTTTCCCAGGATTTTGGTTTCCAATTGGTCACTCCCACTACTCCGCGAAAAAGACTCTCCCGACGCCGTTTCTCCCCTTTTATTATTAAAAAATATTCCTCCCACACCTCCACCTCCCTTTGTAACCCCTTTCCGACGAATTCCTCGATGCCTCTGCAACTTCATTTTATGCCTCCTTCTCTTCCCATTTTTCCAATCCTCCGCCCCGCTACCTCATTGCGACACTCCCGTCCCTAATTTGAAAGCACCCCGAGGCACGTAATTGCGGAGTAGCACGCGATCGGCGGCTTTGTAGATGGATTCCCTTGCAGGAGGGAATGATTCGAGCCTTTAGTTCCCACAAAACGCCCGATCCGAGCGATTGATCTGAGCCAATAATTTCGCCAGGATAGAGGAAGAGGAGAGAAAAATAGCTTCGGGAGCTAGAAACGGAAATTGAAGGAATTCGTCCACTGATAAAAAATACTATACTGAAATCACAGCTTGAAATAAAAAATGAAGCAATTGAGATATTAGCTAATAAAAGCATACATAGCCAATAGATAGATCGCAATCTATATTATAATATGGTCGATCGCGGGTGGTCATTGGGATTATTCTAAAATGCCGATTGATTTTCATTCTATGGCTGTATCTCTTAAAATGCATGTATAAAAATAAAACTCAGAATTTGAATCGAGCACATGAAAATTTTAATCATTTTTTTCGTAAGAGTTAACAACGAGCGTTGTCGATCTAACTCCGTTAAGGTTATTATCGAAGTCGAACGTAGAGGTAGATATATTGACTATCCCTTCTAGAGTATATAATATTTTAGTTAATCTTATGGCCTTATACCAGTTGTTCCCAAATTGTGGAGCGAACTCTCTTTGAGGAGTTTGGACAACATAAAATATAAATTCAGTAAAACTTACACGAAAAAATTACACAAATGATATTTAAAGGGGCAAGAGCAGAACATTTAATTTTCAAAAATTGAAATAGGAGAGAAGCTCATTCAATTTTGGAAAGCATAGTATTGAACAATGATATAATCTGCTGCAATCCCCACCCCGAATTACACAAGTGAGGTTGAAATTTATTTAAAATTTGCTTACTTCTACAACGAACCCAGTCACATTTATTGTTAAAGCTGCTATCTCCCCTAGCAACTTTATGATACATGAGGCCTCGTATAATAACTAAGTCACTGTTACCGTTATTGAAGTAAAAGTGTTGCCAATCCCATGAAATGAGTCACATTAGTTAATGACAAGAGGACTTTCAGATCAATTTCTCAAACTGCTCTCTTCAACCCTCCTTAAGGCGGCAAAATGTATTTTTAAATGAAGACTGCTATTTTTAGTCTACTCGACATAATTTATTCATGCTAAAATTAAGGAACTTTAGGAAAATAAATTTTGTATTTCCAGGATAGATTCATCAGCTTTTTATCTAGAAAAATGTCACTTTATCACTATTTGACTGATGAAGACCCAAATTAGTCCAAAAGAAAAGATATTTATCAAAATTTTAATTAAAAATCAATATAAACTTCATCCAACGTCAATTACATCCAACCGTCCGTTTAAAAGTAATGAAATCGATTAATAACCGCTAGATATAATGCGGTAATAAAAGGCCCTCGATTATGGTGGTCTTTTTAACATGAGACTTTTGAAAAATCGATCTCCTTCATTATTATGAATTTCGTTAAAAGATAATCTTCTTATATATCCTTGTCCAAATTATTTAATCATCTTACTCTTTCAATCTCTCCGATTACCTTCAAATTAAAGTTAATTCAGGGACTTCTCGGATATTCCCGAGGAGTCCCTAAACGATGAGGCTGCTGATGTCCCGCATTCGGCGGGTAGCCAACGGCTATGACGATCTTATAATAGTACTGTTAACGTTACGTTTAATGTTCCACAAATGAGACCCGGGTTCGATTTCCGGTCCCGTCAGAATTTTTTCAAGTCCATCCTTCCTTGGGATTTTTCCTGGGTGCGCACCATCTTGCGCAAAATCACCCTTACCCGTTTTCCTGGGTAAGGATGATTTTGCGCAAGATGGTGCGCACCCAGGAAAAATCCCAAGGAAGGATGGACTTGAAAAAAGTCTGACGGGACCGGGAATCGAATCCGGGTCTCCCAGTTGCCGTATAGCCAATAGCTCAACGGACAGAACACCCGACCGGCAATTGGGAGACACGAGTTAGATTCCCGGCCCCGTCAGACTTTTTTCAAGTCCATTCTTCCTTGAGATTTTTCACCCTTGCCCATTTTCCTGTCTTTTGTGAGAAGTATTTAATGAAAACGTGATGATATTTCTATTTATTACCTGAAAAGGTAGATTAACATGAAAGTTGCAGCACCAGAGTATGAGTAAATTGAGGAGGTAACTCTTGTTACAATAAACTAAATTTGAACAATAAGATTTTTCGAATGTTATCAACGTTAAACGAATTAAATTTAAGTCAATTAAAGTGTTACTAAATATATTCATGAAATACATGAATAATACTGATGAAGATTCCGATTAATATATCTGAGGCCAAAATGAATTACCCTTCAGAACAATTATAATGTGAGTTTTAAAAAAATCATCTCGAAGTGCAAATTGAGTGACCCATTTTCGCGAAAAGTTCATACAAGCTCATCTTTTTTTCGAGAATTTTGATAACAATCTACCTCGTAGAACACTAAAATAAATATTCAGTATCTTGAATTTGTTTCATGCATCTCAATAGAACATACAATTACCAATTCTCTCGGTAGTTGTATGTGAGAATCACTACACTTTCGATTGTAAAATAGCTGAATTCCGTCTCTTCCTTGTGAAGCTCTATTCCTCAATTATAAGTCTCGTTCCCTCTTATTCTAGGACCCTAATTCCTGATTTGAAATGAATAATGTAAGAATGTTCCCAGAGAGAAAGTATCCAATTCTTAATACTTTTCAAGTATCAAGGTCAATTTAAGAGAATCTACCTATCTCATTTTGTAAGATATCCTTTCTCAATATCAGCATTTCGTTTCAGAGGAACTTGATGTTAAATATTTATCCTCTGAAATTCCAATCAATTTCTACTAGTTTCTATCACTCAAATATATACATAAAAATGACGTCACTATGTAAGAGATACTGTTTAGAATTCCTTCCTTATTTAATTTCAGAGATTTACTTAATTATATTACAATCCTTCAGAATTATTCTCTTCATAAGTTTTGATTTCTAATCGCCGCCATAAATTGTCAAAAATGGGAGATTATGGCTTGTGTGTCTGAAAAATAAACGTTTCATCTAATTAAAATGTAACTTGTGAAATATTTCTTACAAATTTCCTATTATAAAACAATTCAAGAAGCAAACAATGGACTTCCCGCAACCTACTCACACAAGAAATCTTTCGAAAAATATTTTTAACGAAATATAACCACTTGTCAAACTCTTCTATATTCCTACCAAAAATAATAAAAATTTTAAAAAATATGAAATAACTTTTTAACTTTTATGGAAACCATCTAACGATGGATTCAAAAGAGTGAGGGAGACATTGGAAAAGTTTTAGATCCGAATGTATATGCTAATATTTTCCCTTTTTCCAAAATATATCTATACTTGCAGAAAGCTTCACCAGTAAGTTTGGGACCATATTCGAGTTTGTACGAGTACTTCACCTGTTAGTGACAACTGAAAATGGCCTTTTTACACACAAGAACTCCCTTGTATATGATAACCTGCGCATACACATATGTACAAGAAATATACTTAAATCATCCCAAAGATCGCGCCCACAAGTTTCAGTTGTTTAAAATATCCAAACCTAATAGAAATTTCGTATTAATTTTCATGTATTGATATTTTACGGAAAAAAAATTTGACCTCTGCAAGACTCATGATGATAAAAGAATTAAATTATTGCTGCTAATTAAAAATGTTCCATATGGTATATTATCGATTCGACATTCGAATAGAAATCACTGCTGTAAATGCAAAGCTATCGCCATTATTGATCCTTCACAGTCAAGCACACATTTAAATGCATGCACGCTTAAGGATGAAACTCTTAATTTATTCCTTAATTGTTTAGAATACAGGTGAACAAAGGTTAACGGTCTTAACTCGTTTAGGTGCTTAGACCGTAAGGTAACAATATCGCTATCTAAATCAGCAAACTTCGATAAGAAATGCTGTTATTATTTTATATTATTATCATATTTTATAATTTTGCTACTGTTAAAAGAGAGAGAAATAACGCGTCCAACTTGAGTAAAAAGAAAAATATCAAATTATGGGAACAAAGGGTGCTAACTGCCTTAAGCCCGTTTCTCACCATTAAATATATTNGATAAACGCATAAGAAAACAGCCAATAATAAGCAGCCCGTTGTGTTACTACTTTCTACCAGAAATTAGCAATCCTAACCTAATAATAAAGGGTAAATCCACCTTGGTAAAGAGTAGATCCACCTTAAGAAGGTTGTAGAAATTTAGAAGAAAGAAATATGTGACTTAAATTAAACTTACTTAGGTAATTACCATATGTTCTTGGAGGAACCAGTGGATATTATGCATACCGTCTGTCGTACTGTTCGACCACATACCTGCAGAAAAAAACAGGGAAATTAGTTCTGTATCAAGAGGATTCAAATTGCTTTTACAGCGAAGATGCGCGAAAATAAAATAATGGAAAAACAGGACAAAGGATTCATATGCATTCTAGTCAAAAGGAAGGTAATTGGGGTTGACGGTTTTCCGGGTAGTCTGTTAACAGAACATCCCGTTCACTGGGTTTTCACGGTATTTTGACGCAAAGTAAAGGATCGATACATGGAATATAAAAAAATGAAGAAAGAGGACTGGTAACGCCACGGTGAACCGCATCTACTGCGCGCAGCGAGGAACAATTGGATCGCACGAAGAGAAGACAAAACGCCCCGCACCAATCGAAATAATGAGAGACATTAGTAATCCCGTCTCGAAAGCTCACAGAATCACGCACGGAAGGTAACAATCCGCGGCTAATAGAGATGAGGTAAGAAAATCTCCAACCTAGTAACGCGGTAATTTCCAAAACCCCCCTCCCTCTGCTTTGCCAATTAAGGCGCGGGAGACCCCATAAAGTGTATTGCGGAGAGAATCTTTTTCAGAGGAGCCGACGCAGAAAACGGGGACGCTTATGGAAGGGGTTTCCTTTTGCACGGGTTGGAAAGAAGAGGAGGTATGACGGCAGAAATGGGAGAATGGGAAGATTGGTTTGGGGAGGGAGTCCGTAAGACACGGGTTAACGTCCGATTTCTGGAGAGTACGAGGCAGAAAAGTGGGAGGTGGAGAGGGATTTATTTATTTTTTCATATAAATCCCGTCGCTGTTGCGTCATCTTCGAGACCGTGGAGCAGTATAAGAGAACGGGGTGGCTGCTGGGAGATGGACGTTGTGAAAGACGCCGTAAGGGTGTGAGGGAGTCTCCCCTAACCATTCGTTGGTCCACACGCTTCCGTCATTGCTTGTTCCCGCGAGACGTGAAATGGATAAGTAGAGATAGAGTGTGAGATTAAGAAGAAAATAGATTGGAGGAAGGATACCGAGGGATGGATTGATACCGCTTTCAAAATTGCTTTATCAAACGAGCGTAAATAACATATTGGATTGTAATATTTCCGGCTGAAAAACGGAAGCATGAATCAAACTGCCAGTTCAATTTATTTGTAAAGAAGCATAGTATATGTTGCAACAATTTAAGCTTAGGGGTTCATCTTACTCGTTCTTCTGTTATTTTGTTTGCTATCCATGCATATAATTATATAAAATTAACATCGTTAAATTTAAAATGAAAACTTCCGTTTCCATGTTTAGTATCTTAAAAAAACCATTATTTCCAACGACCGGTATATGAAGTTCCAGTTTTCCTATAGCAATTTATTTGTGTCTTTAGGGCAATCATTCTACGTCAATTTATTTTTACGCCGCCAAAAAAATTAAAACTTTGTAAGAGATACGTAACCAGACCAGATACAACCAAATCTACCACCTGTCAAATTCAGAGAAATAGGCACCTCTTTTATTTTGTGTGGAACCATAGCTTTGGTGCGCAACATTCGAGAGCGTAATTTGCCGAGACTCCGGAGGCCGCGACGGAGACCAGTTCGGAAAAACGAATGCTGTGGTTGAGATAAGATCTTGAGAACTCTGTCATCCCAAGTGACCGTTGAAGTCTCTTCCAAACTATCGACAAAAAGCCATTTATCCAGATATTTGTCGTTGAATTTGGGGAGTTGAAAATGGGGACCCAGTAAGTGGCTATTACGGCTAAACAGGAAGAAATGTATGGGATCTATCCCTCCGATAAGATACGATGTGGAGCACTTAATAATATTATTTTTAAACTTTCCTTGCACTTCCCACTGCGAATAAAATTCATACACATCTTTTGTTTTCATTCTTTTTATTAAGGTACGGTAGGTAGTTTCTTTTTATCAATAAAATCGCTCGCTTAGAGCCGATTCCTCGAGAAGCCGAAAAATGTACTAGGAAAAGTGTTACTACTGAACTCATTTGGTAAAATCAACTTGGGTTAGTTCCTTAGCTCGGTATAAATGTGATGAAAATGTTGTAATGCGAGTGTTTGGCGATACCTAAACCAGTAACTGAAGGGAAAGGAAAAGCAATAACCATTATTTTGCATAATGTGAGATGAATGAAAATGTGAGTGGGAACGAAGACTGGTCAGAAGAATAGCGTGATGATTGGAGCGGGAGGAAAAACAAAACCGTCCCGTTTCGAGATTTCCTTGCCCAAAGGCTATTATTTCCAAGGTCGTTTATCCTGAAATCGGTTTTAAAGATTTAATGAAAACATTGGGTGGAATTTGCTTACAATGGAGATTGATTTCCGGGACGTGATGAGTTTACGAAATGGGTATGCGTTGCGTATACAAACAGTTATGAAAAGCAGAATGTGAAAAGCAGGTTCTTGCCATGACGATTTGTTTCATTGTATTCCAATCTGTCTAGAGACATTTCAAATGTTTCAAAGAAGAGTTTCTCTCCATTTCGCATAGCTAGAAAGTTTTGTGTACTGATGGTTGAGATTATATGATTTTAACTGAAAGAAGTACATCTTAAATAAGCTTCGTCTTTCTTTAAAAGACGAATTTGATGTTTGCTAAAACAAATCCTGAATCTCACAGTAACCAAAACTACTAATTAATACATTATCACGAATGGAACGGGAGAACATGAAGGAAATAATCTTCGATTAGGGAAATTCTTTTCAGGCTCTTCTAATTTTCTAAGTGCACACGATTTGAATCATCTGATGATCAGGGTTTTCTAATTGTTACCATACGGAAATAAAGGCATTTATATCGGAGTTAGAATTCAATTAAGCGATGCGATTTAATGAAATCTTATTTATGTTACGCGTTCCAAATCGCACAAGCAATCGCCATGGTGACTTAATCGCTCACGACGTGAGGCACTTTGAGGCTCATGGCTGCTCGTGTGCTTGGGTTTCGGTTTGGTATAATCCAGATGATAATTACTCGGGTTAATTTTGATAGGATTTAGGAAGTTACAGAGCTAGACATGATCATAGTTTAAAACCAACTTGGAAGATTTTTGTATCATTGACTGATTTGGTTGAGTAATTAACTAATTTCTGCTGTACAATTATCTTCCACTTCACCGTATATTAGTGAATGTTTGATTAATGAATGTTTCAGATGCGTATTATACCTTGATTCATAGCATTTATACAATTTCTTTGCCACGATCGTAATATATTTTAGGTAAAATTTAATCAGCCATCAAAATCTTAGTTCTTTCAAAGATTTAAAGGAAATCAACCACCACGAGTCTTATAGCCTTATATAAATCGATACTTCAAGGCGAGTGGTTCGAACATCTCGCCCTTGCCTCTATGGTCTTGTTCTGGCTCGAGTAACGGCCCTGTCAGTCTTTTTTCAGGTATGTTTCTCCTTGGGAATATCGATACTTCAATCGAATAGGACTAAAATTTCTTTTATACTTCTAAGAGATGAGAGATAGTTATTACTTAGCGCAGTTTTTCTAATTTTGCTTAAGTCTGAGAAATATACGATAATTTTTATATTATGGCATTTTCTTGATTCATTCCTCTTTATTTCACCCAATCGAATTGGGAGTAATGAATGTACATCAAAGCTGTGAATATATAAAGGCTAATTGAAATGGGTATATTTCATTGGGCTTCGATATCTCAGAGTGAAGTAAAATGAAACTAAGAATATGCTAGCGCATTATCATTAGCACCAATTTTAATTAGAAATAAATTCTTTATCAATCGGTTCATTTTCGAAAGAAATGATTTATTTCCGAGTAGAGTACGTTGTATGGCTTATCTAATAACGACTGTCAATCGATTATACTATTATGATCTGAATTCTGAAGATCTGATGCAATTTTGGACAGTGGATGGCAATGATACATCAAAGAAATAAAATTCCAATCATATACCAAGTTAACGAAAATGTTCGATCAGGAGCATGCTCTCCTTTTCTTCGCGAGCACTCTATACAAATCAGATCATAAGAAAAATTTCATAGGCCTTTGTTATGTTACATTTAAACGATTCGCGAAATTTTCCGACTCGTAAGAGATCAAACGATAAACCTACCGGAACTACCGGCCTTTGTGGGAAATGCTTGGAAGAAAGGGGCGGGGTGCTTAGGAGTCAGAGAATCAGATGGAGCGCGAAGATCGATCGCTGACGATTAGCTGGTAGATATCCTCCCCACGCATGAGGCGAGAATATGGAAGAACTCAGGCAGCGGTAATAGCCGTCTCACGTTGGCCTGAGCTTGCGGTAAAAGAAGAATAGAATCGAGTGCACCAATAACAAGTGGGGAGCGAAGGACAGTGATGCGACAGGGATAAAAGGGAGAGAACACAGAGAGGGTCATTGTTAAGGGTCGAAGGTTCAAGATTCAGGATGTTTTGCATTCTAAAGTGCAGAAAAGGCACTGATATCATTCAGTAGAGCCAAAGGTTGACAACGCTAACCTTTATTACGCTATTCTTCACTTCTGTAGCGTAGAGAAGGCTTTAATCGTCCATGGGATGATCTATGCTATGACGAATTGGACTAAAAATCTCTTTACTATCTGATTTATTTCTATTCTTAAATTTTCTCTCTTGTCTTATTTCTAAGAGGTTTTAAAAACACTCCGAAAGCCATTCACCGGCGGTTCGCGCCTTAGCCTTTGAGACCGAAACGGGAAAAATGGAAAAGGAGTCAGATTAACGAGAATTTAATTTCTTCTTCGAGACTCTTAGGATCTAGGACAGGTGATTCCTAAAAGGCCGGTTAATCCGTTTCCTTTCCCTTGTTTCGGTTTCAGAGGGCAAGGAGCGAACCGCCGGAGAACTGTACACGGACTGTTTTATAAACCTCTAATTCATAAACAGCCATGTTCCGATTTAATTCCTCACATCTTATTTCTTCTAAAACAGTAGATTCGCATGCAACATCGAATTCAATCCGGGACAAAACGGGATGTTAGCTCAAAATATAGTCTGAGGTACTTTCACAATCCTTTCAAGACACAATGAGGATGTGCAGCGTCACAACTTCACGAAAATACGCGATTAAATGATTTTTTTTTAATGTCAACTCTCTATTTTTTCCCTTTATATTCTCTCCAGTAGTTTTTCCTCTAAGCCTGGACAACAGAAATATTGACCGGTGAGCCAAGTGTCAAAACTGGGACAGTCCAGGTCCAAAACGGGAAGTATGGTAAGCCTAGTTATGGTCGACGATAATGATAAAACCTAGTAAAGCTGAGGTGCTTTCAAGACTTTAGCGAACGATTTAATTATAACTTTTCCATTCAATATTTTTAGTTTAACCAGCAGAGCTTTTCTCCAATCAATCGCGTCATGCTTTTAATTTTAAGTCTTAATATGTTGACAGTTTATGAAATGCATTCCATGTTCCATAACATGAAGCGGTGAATTTTCATTCGACTTAGATATCGTTTTATATAACAATGAGCTGAGAAATTGCTCTCTGCAATCCTAATCGCCCCAGGACATGCTACTCCACCGTTCCAGTTACCTCTACGAGTAAATAAAATAAAATGTGTAATAGCCCAACTCACGACCACTGACATGGATATTATTAAATTAAATCCCTTTCTCTTTTATGAATCATACATCGTGACTAGATAGAATTAGGAACTGAAATCCTGGAAACCACAGTTCTATCCATGAATTTCTGCACCTTTCGCGTACTACCGAGAGACACCATTGAGCAACACAGCATGCCCTACGGAGACGAAAGTTTCAAGACATGTGCAGGAGAAGGATGAGTATCTATTTTGTGCGGCATTCCACGACAAAGAGAAAAATGGAACAATAACAACACGGAGTTGGTTTCTAAAAAAATACATGCAATGTTTTGAAGATTAGAAAGTATTTAGAAGATAATGGGACCCAACAGATTGGTTGCTTTTGCATTTTATCATGTAAAATACATCTACAGTTAAATAAACACACTGCAAGTCGCCTTTTGACGAGTGGCAGGGGGTGTAAACACTGAGCATTAGCCGCATTCATTTACAAGATGAGATTATTATCCATTAAACTCATAATTTTCGGATCGAATTTGAAATTTCATCTATAAACTATTTCCCACAGTGAGTGAGATGTGCACACTTCTTTTCCATATTTTGACGCCAGCTGCCTCTTTTGTGAGATCTATTTCCAGTACAATTTCACGCGGGTGTAGGGGTTCACAACAGAAAAAATAACTACTACGTGTTTGAAATATCTGCAAACTTTCAGTTTGCTTTCTATGGGAATAATAATGCAATTAAATTGAATTTGATATTTAATGGAAAAAAGAAAACACCTAGAGAGAAAAAGTGCCCCGGACTCAAACTCGAATCTCTCATTTGCTGAGCAGGTAACCTATTGAGTTTACCCGGTAAAACAGTCTCACCTTCGATTCTGGGGCTTCCTTATATTTTTACTCTAAGATAAAGCATGCGCAACATGCGTTACTAAAACTGTGCTACTAAAAAGCTGTTTAAGTAATTAAATGTATTAGAAAGTAAACAAAAAGTGAGTATATTCAGATAGTGTGTTATAGGATGGATAATGTTTGCCAACAGAGATGAAATTACAAATATAGCTTATAATCTTCACACATTCTTCCAAAATTACACACAAATCGTTGCAAAAAACGCCAAAATTAAATCTCTATCTTCGAACTAAAAAATTCGCAGAAATTCGAGTGTTACCTCTCATTTCCAGTCTACCAGAATATACCGTCCGCGAGAAAATTAGGCAAATTACAAATGCACCCTTGAAAATTCCTGCACGCACACGGTAATTTCGAGCGTATCTCGCAGCAGTAAATAAACAACTGGCACGCAGACTCCGTTACAAAGCGCGAATTCAGATTAAATTCACTGTTTCGAAAGCAAGATTTTCGGACACTCGTTATTTTGCGGGGTTAGCGAGAGCATTCCTCGGAGCGTATCATGCGATAAGCCGATCCGTCGGTTTTAATCTAATTCCACGACACATGTTGTGCAGTCGTCCCTTATCTTGATACATTTCGGGTCCTTCGAGGTCGTGCAAGGTTGTCGACCCTCTGGGTTAGAAAAGGCGACGTTTTTAGAAGCTGGTGGTGTGAGAGGTGGGCTTCGAAGGAGGGCGATCCAGGGAGAGGATTGAGAGTTGGTGACGGCTATTACAGGGCGTGGTGAGGATTTGAAAAGGAACACTTGCCCGAGGAAGGCTGACACTACGACCGTTCTACTTCCATACAATCCGTAGCGCCATACGGAAGGGAATCTTTAACGAACTATCGCTTTTCGCGGTGATTGACTACAGCTTAAAGTGATTGAGTAGGGCACCCAAACTTCTTCAGAGAAATCTGAATAATTAGATTAGAAACGCTTGGCGGAGTTCATCTAGCGGAACAAATGTTTTCCTTTTCGGTAATGACACATATCTTTCATAAAAAGGAATAAGCTATGAGCTTTTGTTATTTACTAAGAGATTTATTTGTGCGACTTATGAATATGCGTGTCCATAATCAACCATAAATAGTCAATGCTTCTCCAGCTGAGTTCAAAATTCATTGTGCCTTTCGACCATGCCAAAGCATGTTGCCTTTCTTCCGTATTTTGGAGATCACTAGCCTAGATCTTCTATGAAAAATTGAGGCATTATCAAGTTAATAATTTCATCCATTTTAATCATTACCACTAGATTATATTGATCTAGTGGTAATTAAGGAGGCTAATTTTTTTCGGTTCAATAAAATTTTTACTTTTTTAAACCTCAAAACATCTCATTTGACTCGTTGTAACTCTATTTTGAAGGTATCTTGTTAATCAGGTTTATCTAGTTCTATAATATACTGCAGATCAACAAGTAATATTAAGTTTTTTTATATAAGTAGAAATAAAACAATCTAAATAAAAATATTAAAAGACAAAGAGGACATAATTCATACAACATTTTCCGCTTTTTTCCATTTCCGACAAAATTTTCCTATTTTCGTAATGTTATTAAACATATTCATAAAATATTCTAAAGTTCTTTAACTTGTTACCGAAAGTGGTATAACCTCTAAAAACTACAGTTATTTCTAGTTTAATATCATTTAAATTGTTTACTTGACAGAATTTAGTTAATAATTATAAAAATACGAACAGAAATCGATCACGCGGGAAAATTTCGAAGATACGACAAAAAATTCAGTCAGTTTTTTTAAATGTCCTTAATCACTTATCGCATCCAAAGATAGAGCCATGAAAGAGTCATTCACCATCTAACTATAATACGAAGGAAGGAAATGTAATAATGTACATTTGGCTTAGAAGAAAGTTAATCCATACTTCTAATTCTTCTGAGATCAGTTTTTGCTAATCATTGGAATAAATGAGGAAACCTAAATAATTCAGCTAACATGCGCCAACGCGCCTTTGTAAAGACGCTAGGTCACGAGGTGTGATATCCCATAATGTTTGATCATAAAAGTGGGGACAGCCAGCTTTCGTATCGACTAATTACGCCTCCTGTACTTTTTGACCCAGATAACCTACTTTTGTTGGTCGAGTTTTCCTGTTGGCAGCGAGTTCTTTAAGACGCGTTGCCTGACTTTATTTATTTTTCACGCGTTAGATCGCGAAGGCGCGTGCACGCTTAGCTCTGATGTAATGCCCAAAGAAGAAGGCGCTGCCGTGGAAAATATCTTAAATGGTGCTGGATGATGAAGGAGTCGCTGAAAATGAGCCATGACGAATCAGGATTTGTGTTGATTCTTAGTATGGAAAAATCAGACGAAGCGGGAATGTTATATGAGGCGAACAGCTGGGAAGCTGTTCATTGTTAATTGTTGACGGGCAAAGTAAAATGTCCATGTTTATCTCCTATCTATCGACAAGGACGCGAGAACTGCTCGCTCTGAGGATGGAGTAAAATATTTTAGTCTGGTCTCACAATTTCGCTAGTTAGTGATCTTTCACATCGCAAAGAATGCTGTGTGTTATCTCGTGATTTACCTCTGAATGCTGTTTTTTAACTCCCCGTTCTATTCGGCATTGAAATCGGCTTAAAAACGAGGTCGTGAAAAGACCTTATGGCCTTAAGGCTTGTTTCAAGCTCTCTAGAGAACTATGGGAATAAAACGTGGAATGATATTATAATCTGCCGAATAAGGCCATCTTAGAAATAATGCTGCAATTTCATATTTAAGAACTAATAAGAAAAGTAAGTATTCATCAAATGATATCACACGTCGATACCTCATTACTTTCTTTCATTACTTTCCATCATTGTTAATGAATAGAAACAATGCGATCTTAGAAGCCATGGCCACAAGGAATGAAGGAGCCATCATTTAATATAAATCATCCGGACAAAAGATCTTAATCATATTATTTTTAATTACATCCTTTTGTGATATGTTATCTTATAAATGCAGGAATGATGATCAGGAATAAATTTAAAATTACGGAAAAAGAGGAAACTCAATTATGATTGGAATTAAACATGTGTTGATATTTATAATGATAGAACGCCTATGTTCCGGCGAAACCAAAGATCTCCTCTTCCATCCTACACATAATTAGAGTTGTTGTATTTGTGAGCTATTTCTCGAAGTTCGGCAGAAACCACCATCTATCTCCTTAGTATAAAACTGAAATTACTTATAAATGCACCAGTTAATTTAAAATAACATTTCTATTGCTAGTTTTCTTCACATGATCATTTATTCTATTTTGTAATAGCTTGAAATTCGAATCAAGAAAAATTTTTATATCTTTAAATATATTCTAGCCTAATTATTCTTTTAGTCTAATGAAATGATGATGAAAACCTAATGATGATAATGAAAAATTATTCTTTTAGCCTAATTATTTATCAAAAGATGGCAATTTTTTTGTGAGTAAATGCCGGTCAATTGATTTGAATCTAGCTATTAATTGATCTCTACCGAAAAAGCCGTACACGATAAGCAATTTAAGAGCTCTAAAATCATTTACTCGGACGATTTTTCCCTCACTTTCGTAAAGTAACCCTCGTCTCTTTTGAAGTTACCAATCCAAATTTCAGCCTTGAAAGATTAATTCCGCGATGGAGTGCGTGAGATAAGCAAGAATATGGGGTTTCTGTAACCTGTTGCGCAAAGATAATTTTGATTTCCAATCCAGACGGTCCAGAGAAGTTTTGTAGATTAATTTAGGCGTGACAGGAATTACAGCCGTCAAGGATATTATTAATTCGCCAACACGATAAAACATAAATGATCCAATAATAAATTACTGAAAAAAAGACATGCTACGGTTTTCGTCTTCAACGGGCTAGTGGGTCATATTTTGATAAGCAATCAGTTTCAGAGAAAAAAGAGACTATATGAGGAAACGATCATTTAAATTTCAAGTTTAATGTTTTACACTGATTATAGAGAAAAATACCCACAACGTATTTTTATAGTTCACGTTTCGGGATTAGCAGTTTAAAAAACGCCATGGTGAATTTGATCGATTGAGATGTGTAAGGGGCAAGGGAAATGAACATGTTGAGAAAAAAATCTCAATGCTCGTTAATGACCTAGTACCTGCAATCCAAGAGGTTACACCTAAGGAATTCAATTAAATACAAGGCTAAGAAATTAGCCTCGATTTCGAGTTTGGGAAATGGAGTGTCATTAATGTCGCGCGACAGCAGTTGCGCACGACGATAAATGCAGTACACACTACCTTCGAGCGAAAAATAATCTCAAAACGCATTTTAAAAGAACATTGGACAACCTTGCGCTGTTCGATGTAAATATTCTGCCAAGGCAGTGAGTGGGTTGGTAAAGAATTGTAGCGTGGGTGAATTTAAATTTAAAAGATGAAGAAAGAAAGCTAGTTAAAGTTTTAATAGCCCATCATCAATCAACGACATTACAGTCGATAACGTTGATCGCGTGGGTTTAATTTCGAATCTCTCGCTTGTTTTAGCATCCTTTTCGTGATGTTATCGAAACGCAATGCACTTCCCCATCTTTATTGTTATCTATATATAAAAGCTAAGCTCGTGAAATTGGATAACAATTTGAGTGAAAAACGTACCAATTTTGTCATTCTTTTCTTTTCATGGATGAATCGAGAGAACAACCACAAAACTAAAAAGGAATTAAGAAGTTAAAACCGGGTTTACTTATCTTCAGAAAATATCTTCCTTATGAAATCGATGGTTAATTAAACTGCTATCTGTCACTTGAAGATAGGTTAAATTTCTTAACAGTGGGGTTCTTTGGCAAAATAAAAAAGACGAAATAATTGAAAATATTTACCGTTGGATCATTAGCTCAACTTAATTATCTTGCCGAGAAAATAACTTTCTGAGGACTCAGATCATTTTAACTACTACAGAATAATTTGGGTGTATAGCCTTGGGGAACTAAGGAATTTAATTATCGTTCAGAGAAGGAAATGACAGATTCACCGAATGGAAACAATCAGCAAAGGCTAAGAAAGTAATTTTAGAACTGAGATGAAAGAGCATAATGGAAGAAGAACTAACAGCGACGCGCTAGCTGAGATTAATTCTTTTAAAATTGACGTAGTTAAGATGGAATTAACGCTATAAGTATAATATTTATTTCTGGCAATACCATGATATCTGCAGGAAAGGAATGTATCTACTTGGATTATGTAATTTAATTTTTAATTAAGAGCATTACGTCCATAGGGTATGCTATCAGAATTATGTTTCTTGACCACCAAACCATATTTTATTATTGATAGAGGAAAATTTTGCAATTGACGATTGAGTGAAAGCAAAGAAATTGGAACACAGCTGTTAATGCGTTCGCGGTTTAAAAGCGCCTATGTCGAAGCCTAAGACTATCCGAACCTAAGTTGCCACCGGGGTTTGGAAACAACGTGATGTTCGGGATTACCGACCTTATAACAAGAATCACTGGATACGCATTTCAATAGCCAAGGTAACATCTTCTGGGGTCGAAGAGTACTAAATAAAGAAAAGTAAAGTTTCCAGACACCGGTCACAACGCAGGTCCCACGTACGGCTTTGGCCCCTAACTCTAATTAAAATTAAAACTCTAATTGAGTGAAAGATATAAAATATTACTCATTATCACTAATTTAGTGCGAAGTTACTAATCTTTACGTAAAATGCCTTTTACATTTAGATAAAATATCTCTCGTAGTAATTAATTAAATATCTCTCGTATTAGTATAAACGAAAACATTTATAAATTAGTTCATGGAGTTTGGAGAAAAGCTTTTGGTGACTTCATGTGTTGTAAAGCGACCTCTCCGGGAGTTATGCATCAAAAAGCTCTGAACCCTCCTCCTCGATTTTCTCAAGGACTTACGCTACCTGAAGACTGCGGCGTTTTCGACAGCAACTCATCACGAGACGACGTGTGAGCAAAGGTCCCCCCGTAGCCCCCATCAGTTTTCACCACAAAGCGGATGAGAAAGCGAACTAACAGAAAAATGACGAGTCTTAAAAGAAGATGACTTGGGAATGTGATGTTAATGGTTTTAGTGGTAAAAGAAAAGCCCTTTGACAGCGCGTCGAATAAGCCTCACGGACTTTAGACAACGAATTTTGTGTTTTTAATTCTTTTTAACCTCCTCAGAACTCAAGGAGACCTGACCGTCGACTCCCAAGCCATTTTTATTCAATTAACAACTAAGAATTACAATGTTGGTTTCTCTGACAGACCAGATAGTTTAATAAAATTACTAATGTATTGGTAATTTATGTGTGAATTTTTATCCATCTTTTACTCTCTCTATGATTAAATATTTAAGTTAGATACGAAAAAGACGAAGATAGAGAAAATATAAGATAAATCGCCGAGGCTATTATGTGGTTAGAGTTAATGTCAGGCTGCTGCTGCCTGTCGGTAATTAAGTACGAAGATTGTTTATTTTGAGTGTATAGGTTACTGTTTTTCCCGAACTGAATATTATTAATGGGACAACTGGACAGGAAAGTAATTAATTTCCTGAGTGAGATTTACATCCATATCCACATTTAGCAGTACAATAGTCACTTCATCCAAGTAAAGGTAAACAAGAATTTAAATTGTGACGAAAATACATCTTTTCTTGGCAAATTAATTTTGCATATGCGTCATCAAATTTAATTATTTCCTGAAAAATTTTCCTTTCCTATTAAATGGCATTCAGTAACATCACTGACATAAATGACCAACTATATAATTGTTATACGAATATAAATTAGCTTGTATGTTGAGTTAATTTTGTACAATTTAAATACTTACTCCTTTCGGGTTTTCAATTGAATATCCTAGATAAATGCATGATTTTGTAAATTTTCTGTTGAAAATATTATTGTTATTATTTCTTCTATAGAAACAGGAACCCCCAATTATATTCGTTTTAGTAATTAAAAATTATAGGCTAAATAAATTATAGGCTAAATTATAGGCTTCTGGCTAAAAAATTATAGATAAAAAACAGGAGTAATAGATAATAACAGAACAGCCGAAAAATGTATATCCTTTCCTTATGGACATTATAAGTTTAGCAAATGAGGATAGTCCTCATTGAATCCACACTTAAAGCAAAGAATAATATTATGTCATTAACCGAATATAATACCTTTAAGAAGGTCTACAAAACCTTTTTAAGGTATTACATATTCCCCTCAAATAAGAGATCAACAAATCACAAAATACGAAACAATTTCCTTTAAGATGTAAACCCAGAATCAATCACTTAAATGTATCGAGAATAACCGGAAATCCTTCTCTGTGAACCCTCCTTTCATATTTCTCCAAGCTTTAAGCATGTAATCCAGTATTTTCTTCCCCAAGAGGCTTGCGAATTGGGATTCAGCCGCAAAGAATTTCCGTGCAAAGTAAAACATCTTTCCTCAATCATTAAGGTGTGTTTGGATAACTCACTGATAGGTAACGTTTTTTATTTATATCCAGATTTCATAATATTTTTAAGTAAAATAATTAAATGATCAATAAAATTATACCTACTTTTTTTAGTAGGTAGTAATATACTTTTTTAGTATATTATATATCTAAATTAAACTACTTCATAAAATTTCTCATTCACTTTTAGAGCAAATTCTCGGTTGGTTGAGATTTTTCTGAATAATTTTAACTCTATCGCATTGCTATTTACTTTAAACTCCACTACTCTTTACAAATGGATGAAACTCTCCCTTTTTACAGCATAAAACCATCTTGATGCAAGAAATATTTTCAAGGAACCCTTCACAATTAAAACTTATCACTACCGGGATTTTTATATATTGTACATTAATCCAACAGAGTAATGCGTTAAAGTACGGATGTTTGCGTTAATAGAGAATGAATTAACTGTGGTTGTAAAGAAAAGATGCTGCCTTTATTTTCTCGCTATTCTACCTCTTAGGTACACACGAGGATATTACTGTATCGCCTTTCCAGTTTTTAAGTGAGTCGTAGCTTTGACCAGTCATGGTCACACTAAGAATCTTTGCTTCGTGACACCAAAATCCTTTCCCAGGAATCTCATGTTTATCCGACTTTCGTTTCATCGCCCGTCGAACGCACCATCTCTATATAGACCGACATAATTTACGAAGGGCGTCAAGCTATTAATGGACAATTAATTCCACCGCGTACCTCACGATTTGTTAAAGCTCACTTGGTACAAGAGTGCCGGGGTTAATAAATAACTCCCCATGCTGCCGTTATGTGTAGGGATCTCGCACTCGGTGGGGATTCGGTTCGAACCTTAATTGCTCCTTGCGAGCTTTTAGCCATTTTTTTCGTTTCCAAATCACGTTCAAAACCGCGATCGATAAAATAAATAGAGTAGGCTAAGTGGGAACGTCACGAGCGCGAGTCCATTAAAGGCTGTTTGGTATCGCTAATCGAGTTTCTCTTCTTCACACGGATGCTCAATTAAACCTCATTGGAATGAAATCGTGGTCATTTAACGCTTAGAGTAGGTGAAGTATTGCTGTATCGATAATAAGTTTCGCGAAAGCTTATGGCACTCAAATGCGCAGTACATAGTGAAACACTGATCTGGAAAGAGTACTGGGGGAATTGAGACTTGAAAATCATGAAGGAATACCATGTAATAGCAACCTAAATCCCCTCTGGGAGCCATTTTTAGAATGTGGACTATTCTTAATCAGAATTCGCCCACTAAGCAAGTGCCATATGCTTCCGCGAGGATTGAGGAATAGGATGAATTTTTCGCTTTCAACAAGAGGATGAATTCAGTTTCTCTTTCGGCGAGGAAGATTGATTGCGTTATTTGCTGCCGTCAAAAAGATATTTCCGAGGCTCGAAAAGTTTACTCAGATAGCAGATGAGAAGATATACATATTTTTTAGCATCACTCGCGAAAGAACGACGTGTTGGCGAGATTGCTCATTGGAAGACATTCTGAAAGAGTTGAGTATAAGGTGGGCAGCTCACTGCTTTCTAGATGACGAGGTGAATTTTTTTAAATGGACAAGGACCATTTAGGGAGGAGCTCCAATTATTTAGCCCATTTTCCCAAGGACAATTGAGGGATTGAAGTGATAAGTAGTTTGTTTCGATCGCAAGGTGAAAATCGGAAAGTATACCGACTTTCTTAAGGCAATATATGACTTAGGCGGTTTTATTTGCCCATACATGAATTGACAATTTTTCTCTACGTAAAAATATATAGTGCGGCTATTTTGCAAATGATACTGTTTACATTAAGAGACCACGTAAAGAAGGTTTCTTGAAGAAAATCATCAGTACGTACGGTTTCCTTAATATTATCTTAGAACAAAATGGACGTCTCCTGTAGTATTTGCATAAGTTAAATAAAATAGGAATTAGTTTCCTTGTGAAAAGTTGTTCCTGTTGTTGTTTCTTATTATCTTAGAAAATCCTTATTACATAATTTAGTTATTTATTCCCTCTATTTTGCTTTCTCATTCTAGATACAGGAGGCAAACTAAAGGTTGCTGAAAGCTTGAGACTAATTCTAATAAGCATGCATGCACAGTTAGTAATAAGAAATGAATTAAGCAAACTTAATTACCTTAAAATATATTTACCAAAGCTCATTATAGTGAACATTAGCAACCCGCAAGCCAGAGCCAATTTGAAATCCAGATCCCGATTTGCGCCTGCAGACATCACAATCCCTATTTAAATGTTTCCTTATCAGCTACTAGAGTATCTGAAGACAATTAAACTCCGGATATTGATTGGATTTTATAATAAATCACATGAATGATGGATAATTTAATGACCACGGCTTTCCGGATGCTAACCACGTCACTCCGTTATTCCAACCGACCAGTTATTGATAGGAGTGTAATGAACGCTCTCTTAAGACGCGCAAAGAATGAATACCCTTTTCTCGTCCGGATTTACGATGTGTCGCGACCCCTTCCTTAACCGGGAGGTAGCCGATTCGCACCCCGTAGCGTGACGGAATTTATGCACGCGCTGCGCGACATAATATTTCAACTCACGGCCCCACTCCAATAGGTCACCGCACGAATTATGCGAGGTAGGATAAAACATCGAGGAATATGGAATGAATTGGTCGTTAGGAGTGAAAAACGAAAACCGAAAGAGCATAGACTATCCTGCAAGAGACACGAAGAAGCGTGTGAGATGTGGTGGAATATCCGAGAAAAAAGGGGGAATGAGATTCGAGAGAAGTGAATGAGGGTTGTTTCCCTGCCATCCATTTAGAGTAAGTCTTGGCCATCTCATTACCTATACCGATTTGCCGCCATCTGGATAGGGGATGAATAACTGGCGGGTAACCCGGGTCATCCCAATTACTCGCGAGAAATGTGCACGTGGTAGAACTCCGGTGAAAGCAGCGCCTGCGCGTGGTGGTGTGGGACAAAGGCAAACTAAACAAAGTTAAAAGAGCGGGAAGCGGCGACTTCTTAAGAAACAATTTTGAAGTTTCTCTGAGAGGGGATCCCCGTGGTGCGCGGGAATAAAAAAAGGGTTTTGGGAGGGAAGAATCAAGAGGATCAATCAATTCGTGAACAACACTCGAGAACCGGACGTTGCTCGAAATGATTTCCTTTCTCAGTGAGGAAGTCTCTTTTATCCTGATAAGATGCTAATTGAATTTTCGATGGTGAGTCGCGCATAAAAAAATGAGCATATACTTCTCGACTAAGCTGAATAGAATTGTTTCGGTAGGATCAAAATATTCTTAGAGAGACGGTCTCGATTGGTAATTCAGATCGGCTAGTCGGCTGTGAGTATCAAGATTCGCATATTCACGACACATAAAAGATGTGCGTGAAATTTAACACTACCTGTGCGGAGAGGGAAATCACCAAAGACTATGAGTGTCACTCCTAACCCGTTTATTGATTGCTATTATTAGGTGATGCGTTAAAAGGGTTGTAATACCATTTAAGTCTGCTATTCTATAATTAAGAGGTCAATTTTTACGGAGTGGATCCACAAAAGAGGATCTACTCTTTATTAACTGAATTTGATCGACAGATATGTGAATTAAGTAAATTAAACCTTATTATTAAGAGATAGATGAAATTTCAAGGAATATTAATTGAATGACATGCATCATTTCCTTTATAGTTACAGTTTATCTCAATCGGTACTCCGCACCGCCTGTCCTTTAATAGTTAAAAATTAATAAGTTTAATCGTCACGAAATGAAAATTTTCGTGTATAAAGTTACGAAAACCGCAATAACGTTTTTATTATGTTTGGCTCGCTCTCACCAAGTGTTAGAGAAATGTTTGTATACGTTCTTTGAGTAAAGTAATAATATTCCTTTGGAACTTTCTGGATTCTCAACGTTTGCGACATACAATCGTTTTCATATGAACTAACGTTCCATATTTAAACTTTAAATCGTCACGCATCACTATTATAAATGAATGTATTTTCTTCGATTCAATTTTAATAAAAAATTCAGGAATTTCTCAGAGACTCGAAGTTAGTATTACAGGAAGGAAAGTGGTAGATGCTTAACAATGTGATTTGGTGCCAAAGAGGTAAAATTGATGAGTAGTGACTAGGTGCAAAAAATCTGAGTAAGGTTTAATTAAAAATCTGAAAAAACAAGCTGTAGAATTATATAGTCATCATGCTTTACAAAACGGTCGATTATATCGGACTGCATCATTTGTTATTAACGTGAAGGGGAAGGATCAAAGAGAATCCGCCGACACGGTCCCGAAGAAACGGTCGTGTCTTGTTCTCTCGTCCACGAGGGCCATAGGTTAGGCTCCCACTGGGCGCAAAGACGTTTGTGAGAAACGATTTTCTTCTTCATTAGTTTTACAGGCGCTTATGGAAGAAGCCGAGACGTTACAGATGCGTTGCACTTGAGATCTCGCGAGCGCCGATTAAATCTTACGATTTGCCATACGGATAAAAACATGCTTCCGCATTACAATACAACGGCTCCTAGTTTAACAAATTGAATTACTCCTAAGTTACCGCAGTGATGAAATTATTTTAGATATTTAGATAGCTACGATCAATTTCAATAAAATTCCAATGCATTGGGTACAGCATTACACCTTTTATAGTTGAAATATTGTTCTAAATTTTTATACAGTCATTGATATGATAACTGCACAGTATTCTAAGTAATAGCTGACTGATTACGGTATTTAATTCATGAAGATTCCAAATATCATATTAGAAAAGTATTTTCTTCTTAGATTGACATCTAAACAAATAATATCGTTTATGAGTCATTAATGAGGACTCGCACACGGACAGACATCGGGTTGTACCGATATTAACCGATAAAAAATTAGCTAAGTAATTAGACAAAAGAAAAATACAATTAAATTAGTAACATAAAAAGTAAAAAATAACTATGTTAAATGAATATAACGATGTCTCTGTTGTCAACGTACTTCAAAGAGTTAAAGCATGATTAATTAATTTTAAAAATCTTTTAGCTTTCAATTTCAACATATTTTTTATCATTTAAGAAGAAATGAAAATATCCCAAATAAACGTACACTTCACATTGAGATAAAATATTATTGGTATATTGCGTATTCAATGCCTACTGCTTAAAAAGGGACATTTAAACATGATTTATAAGAATTGCCAAAGTTCTTCAGGGTTTTCAGCCGGTTAAATAGGGTGATTTCCAACGAGAGGAATTTCTGCAAATTATTCATCGGAAAACTGCCAAATCTTTCTATATAGCAATACTTTAGTTAATGGAGAAAAATTTTTAAAACATTTTAATAATCCAATAATATTTGGTGTAACCATATTCAATATCAAATTAATGAGTCATATTGAGAAAAAATTGTGGTGACATACATATCTGGAATCAGGAACTTTTGAGTTAAAATGCTCCACTTGCATTTGTAATCGCACATGAATCTTCAATTTGCTCGGAGTAAATCAGTTGTAAACGAAAAATCGCAACATTTCTCTTTTTAAAACGGAATCGTGACGGCTTATAAGCATGCACTTTAATACCGCAGTGATTTCCTCCAAAGATGTCGAAAGGTCTTCATTTATTGACGGTTTCAGAGCACCAGAGATGCCCGTTTTCTCTCCTCTAGTATCCCAGAAAATCGCTTAGATCCAGGCCTCCAAGATATGGACAGTCGGGAACTGATTCTGATCCTAAATTCCCATCAGTTCAAATCACGCAGTGAAATCACGAATGCAAATCTCTTCCTTCTTCTCCTCCTAACCCACTCCTTTCCTTCCTCCATCTTTCCACCCTCGCAACCTCAGAAGTCAACCTCTTTCCCCATCCGCGCACCCTCCGAGGGAACAATATGGCTCACCTGCACAACGACCTCTTTCCCTCGCCTTCTCCCATTCATTTGTTTACTTCCTTAATCTCCTAGTCCGCTCCTCTAAATAGCTATCGTGACAACCTCCCTCCCCTATTATACTCACATCCCTCCGCCCACTCAGCTCTCAATCCTCTTTAAAAATCGCCTCTTTTCACCGCCGGCGTGCATCCTTTTATCTGATATACTCCGCTCACATCCCAGCCCCTATCCACTCTCAACCCTTTTAAATCCACCCCTGAGGGTGCTCACGTGACGAATGCCACCCATGAAGATCTGCGAATCCTCCCTCCCCTTAATTTTCTTGCTTCAATCACCCAACTTACTCCAACATTTCATCGGTACCTATCCCCTCCGTATCCAGACATTCCACTGTTTCGTAGCCACACGTAATGGAGAAGCATATCGATGCTCTAGGATCCAAAGATGGCAAAACGCCATTCATGGGACTTATGATGTCCGTGCACATTCGCATTCGATGGCAGATGCACGCACAGGACGTGCCCCATCCCTCACGATTGGGGTCGCCGATTGGTGTTTATCTGACCCCATGTCGAACGAGCTCTCTTGCCGATGAGAAACTTACCCGGACGCGCTCTGTACTTCGGAAAGGTCGCCATATAGGAATTGAATCACAAGATATTTCAGTTTTCTGACATATTTCCTTTCCTTTGTCTTGCTTGGTTTAGTTTTAGGCGAGTTAAGGAGACGGATGTAGTACTATCGAGATATATATTGAATTCATTAGAGTTATTTTTGATGTTTTTTTGGTATATTACTATTATTCCATGAATATTAACTACACATTTTTATCGTCAAGGTTTTACATTTTTCTCTTCCTTGTGCATATTCCACCCTTTCATTATCAGAGTTTGAATGACACTTGTTCAAGGTGGCAAAACGATTTCTGCCTTCCTTTGATCAATTTACCCCAACATTTTACAGCAAAAGGAGTCTGAACGTTTTAGACAAGGAAATCAGCAGCATAAAAACTTCGACTACAAGGAATTTCAAGAAAACGTATTTGAACTAAGACAAAACATTCAAAAAGTAGTGAAAACGGACAGTCTTAGGAGGTAGTTTCAGGTTTATTCCATAATTTGAGCTCAAGAAACTTTCCAATAAGGTACAAACTTTCTTTGGCGTCTTCATTGGTATAGAATTATGATATTTTTTGTTATTGCGAAAATCCTCGGGCTTTAATTAAATTTTACCAGATTTTATGAGTAAAACAAGACGAAAATCAAAGAAAAATAACGTATGGGAAAAACGTAGGAAAACGGAAGAGCGGGAGCTCGCACATACCACAACGAAGCGCATTTACCCTTCTGGGTCGGCGGTTACTATTTCTCAAGCGCCCCCGGCGAGCCACTCTTTTTCTCTTGTGTAATGCCTTTTCTGCCGACGGTTGAATCTTTCATCCCTGAGTGCGTGTGTGCGCACCACGGAGAGAATTTTCCGGCACTGATGGGCTCGCTGCGGGGTTACCATTGCATTTGCAGTAAGTCCGAGGGACGTCATAAAGTCTAGCCGGAGGAAACAGAGTTGGAAACGAAGGAGAGCGGAGGCGACGGCGAGTTTCTTTTACCCCAAAGGAAGCCGAAACAAAAAGAATGGGTATTTCGAGTTCGATCGATTGTTTTCCATACTAGACATCTTGTTTCCCCTTGAAATAGAGCCATAACTTTCGAAGGGAATTCAATGAGCGTGATCGCTACGAAAAGGGTTGAAGAAATCCGTGAGGTCACTTGGAGTGCCTGTCGCTATATATTTACCAAAAAGGCATAACGTCACTTTTGGCATAAAAAATAACTTAAATCGAAAAAATCAGATAAAGAGAGGCTTTCTCGATGAACTTATTTTCTAATAGAATGACTATGCGTAATAAAATATGCCTAAGTTGAATTATTTTCCTTGATTCCGACAAAACAGTATATAATTCTTTCTAGGAAACATACTCTTTTCTTATAAGATTTCAATATTTGAAGCGTCTAACTTCAGTTATCAAAGAAAAGCAATCTGAAAAGTTTCGCGCTTTTTTCTACAATGAGCTGCATTTACTCCTGTGTACATACACTTCACTAGCTGCAAATAATTCACAATGCTATACTTTTAAATATAAATCAAAATTCTTTAGTCTGTTTGGCTAATTTATTGAAGTTTTTAAGTAAGGTTCCCTTTTTAGAGTGAATGCAGGTTGAAAATTCCTTTACTCACACTTTATATAAGTACAAAGATTTAGGATAGAAAATTGTATAACAATTAAAAGACAGGGTAAGTTATCAGGCCAAACAGAATCGATTCAAATCCGCGTGTGAACCGTGGACTGTGGGATGCACAACCTGGCTCTAAGAGAAGAAATGTAAGTATGAAGAAGTATGGGAAATATGCAGCAACTCTCTTGAGTAGTAAAATTTGAAGAATTAATTTTATTGGTGCCTCGACAGCTAGGGTCTTTTGCAGCTCTCTTGAGATATTCATAACAGAGCTAATCAAGGATTCTATGTTTATTTATAATAGCAAATGAAATGATAGTTTTAATCACTTATTTTTGGAAAATGTTGAGCCTTATGTTAGTTAAATGTTAGCCCTCTCTGTTAGTTCAATAAAATTAAATGAACTATAAATGTTCACCATTAGTAATGCCTTAAATTCGTACAGAGGACTTTCTTCGATTCGGAACTGATTAATACACGTAAGGAAGGCATGTCTTACTAGTAGCAGCTGATGAGTTTGATAACACTATAATTGCAAAAATACCGAAATTCTTCCTTAAATGTGTTTATAGTTCATAAATTAGGTTTTAAGACGAGTCTTGAAATAGTGGTATGTAAAAAACGTAATTGTAATAGACTTGCAACAAAAATTTCTTTTCTTCTTTTTAGAAGAAGGAATTTCCATAGTATTTTTCAGGTGAGTGTTATGGTCATATGTAAGTATGAATTAACGGCAGTCAGACATTAGGATAAAATACTCTTACCATACAATTATAGTCCATCTCCTTATGAAAAAAGTAATTCTTGCAATTATCAATTTCTGGAATTTGGAGCAAACAAATGATAAATAAGTATAACTGTTTCGGATACAAACAAATGCCGTGATTCTGAAAAATTACGCCAAAATTCCAACGTATTATACCTTTAGTGGTATTTAAAAATAAGATTGACTGCTATTGACACATCAAAAAGGTTTAACTGCAATACAATCTATAGAATTCACCCAAAAATAATTACTGTGTTCATTGAGTGTTATATGACTCTCGACTCTCAGATAATTTAAACTGAAGCGGGGATAAGATCAATCACTAAGGACACATTCCTCAAAGTGTAACGTCAAGATTGTGGAAAATTTTCAGGTAAAGAATATCACGAATAAAACGTCCGACAATCTAAGCCATTTGTTATCGTAAGGAGATTATCGTTGCATCGCTTACTTGCTGTCGACTGTTGCACGATTGAATCAAAATTGGAGAGCAGAAAGTGTTCTGCCGAGGAAGCACTATGGAAAAGCATCCGGATAACGGAGGATTTAAGTTTGCATCACAAATTTCCCTTTCAGCTGTTCGGAGCAAACGTCAATATTGAAAAGCAAAGTTCTTCCCCTCACTTGTGTATCTGGAGATTAAGTCCGCGCTCGGCAACTACCGACGGTAACGATGATTTCCTCATCCCCAATGGCTGAGTGAATAAGAGCCAAATTCCGTCACGAACGTTTCGCGCTCGCGAGATTGAGTAAATCGTTGGCTCGACGCTCGATTTGGGAGAGTGTGTTTGCTTTAGGGTGTTTTAATAATGGTCATCGATTCATCATTCTGAATCGCTCGAACACGAAGCAAAGTTGATAATCGATTGGCAGCTCGTAAATGTCTCGAAGAAGGAGAAAAAGAAGCACAACTTTTATTTTCTTTCTCTTCCGACCATTATACCTATGGAGATTGATACTAGCTCCGCCCTCTCATTTGGGGTGATTCGTGACCAATCGTGGACGATTTTTATTAGTCCAAAAATTCCCCTGCAGAGAGCGCGGAAGTCGTCCTCGCATTATTTTTCATTGCTCACAAATTCTCGTAGCATTAGCCTTGGCCTGCTCTGGATTCCCTCGAGAAATGAGGGAAAATTAATGCCACGATACATATAATCAATCTATCGCTGAAATAAGAACGTCGAGGTGAAGTGATCGGCTTTGCTCTTTACCGCCCTCTCGAAGTCTTCATCGTGCTATCGACTCAGACGCTATGGATAAATTGTGCTTTCGTGACTGAGCCGAGTCGCTTAACGCAACGATCTACCTTAACGTTTACATATTGATGTTTCACGTTAGGGAAGGGTAATACAGCGGAACAGCGTTTGAAATTAAGTTGAATCTCTGCCTGGATAAAAGTCGAGACGGAGATATCTATCAAAATTTGCTAGTTATTTGCTATAATCTGCAATCATGAATTTCCTTGAATGGTTAATTTCATCATACGATAATCAATTTATTTTCAGTCCAGAGGAAAAACTTGCTGAAGGAGTTTTGAAGGGAAAAATGAAATATTCTCAAACTGTTCTCTAAAATTTCCCAATTCATGAATGACTAGCAGTATTTCCCCTTGATCCTTAACCAGGAAATAAACAAAGAGTAACAAATAAAAAGTAAAATTTAATAGAGATTAAGAATTTAATAAAAATGCATCCCTTAACTGGCCCTAAATTTGAGCCAACGATTTGTCACCGTAAACTCAAGATGCAAAATTGCCTCCTCTTTATCGTTACTTAATAACAGGCCTAAATTCCCCATGTATTCTTAAGGGGATGTATGAAATGTATGAATTTCGATTCAACAATTAGCTTTTTCGTCACGGGGATGGGTTATTTACAACCTCAAAACTTCACTAAATTTTCGAGCATTTTATTAAAATCATGGGAATTTCGAATCAAAACTAATATGCCACGACCAAAATACGAAGCATTATTCAATTGGTCATCTTTTAGTGCTTTGTATCCATCTCATACGATAATTCTCTTTTTTTAATTTTGCGAAACAAATAAACCCTGCAAGTGATAAAAGTAAAAAGTACACGTATTTCTTATCGTAATGCGTTGACTCGTCTGAGTTTGAACCGGAGAAAGATAGGCAAATGACAAGTAGCCAGTCATCTGCGAAGATATTGAATGATCTTTAAAGTTTGAAAGTAGTGCAACTTCTGGCTCTCGAGGCACACAAACTTTCTACTTCGTTTATAATATTTCAAGTCAACACTACCCTTATATGTCTTAAAGCATGAAGATTTAAAAGTCCAGCCATAATATTCAACAAATAATAGAACTAAAGATGAATCCAATTATAATCAGTAAAATCAATGAGAACTCAGAATGAAATTTGGGAATCAAATATTCCTACATAATTTACTAGAATATATTTTTGATTTTTTTAATGGACCACAAATTTTAGTGTGACCATGCAAAAAGATTTCTGGCATTGTTGAGATGGGCTGTATCATAATTCTAAAGGTATAAAACTCAGAGGCAGGGTTTTGATTTTATTTGGTTGGAAGATAAACTAACCACAGCTTTCAAATCACATTTAAGAGTGATAAATTTAATAAATTGAAGTAGTTATATTTTTGAGATTAAAGGGACACGACTTTAATGACTCCTATGTTATTACTTATGTAATTGACCAATTATATCATTAAAGGCAGAGTGCGATTAGCAGTTGCTATCATAAAGAACATCACACAAGTGGAAAAAATTGCTTGTCTTCGATTAGAACTCTGACATAATTTCGAATAGAAATTTTTCAATTACATAGTTCCAATTTTCCTCGCATGAAAACGGTATTTAGCCTGTACTTTATAGTTTTAGTATTTATATATGGCTAACATTTTCCATTTCCATTAATAATAAGCCAGCATTGCAAGATGAAATAATCGACTCTATACCACCGTCAGTCATTCCATGATCCTGCAATATTAAATATTCAGTCCTATACGAATATTATTCCATTGCTAATAACAGAATATGTAGGACATAGTTTTATTCATTGAGGACACAGCCGTGACATGATGACCTGCGGTGAAATATGCATCAACGAGGCTTCAAAGACAATATCTCAGTTTTCAGAGACTTTGTATATGAACAATTAGCACAGGACTGCAAACTGCTTTTCTCAGAGTAGCTCAGTACAAACTCACCATCTTCTCGGCTCTTGCTTCAAAACGTGCTAAAATTGCATCTCTTCTCGAACCACTACTTATGAGAATAAAATATATTTTAGAGGAAACGAAAACTTACGCAACCACCAGAAAGTTCTATTCTCCTTTAATAATAATCTTAAGGCTCTTAGATTTATTGTACGGAAGAACGTCAGTAATGACATTCGTGGCGACGTCGTGAACGCGCATCCTGCATGACATCAAAGGTGGTGCGTCAAAACACTCCTGTACAGTTACATTCCATCAGATGCATACTGTTACCGTTCTTGATAATAGCCGGCTAGTGAGCGATCAAAGTAGGTGTTTTGCACTATGTTTATACGCTTCGCCAAGTTGCTTGGCCGGGGAACTTTGATAGCGAAGCAGATCCAAAACTTTGGATGACGAAGTATCTAGATTTTAAGTAACTCTCACTATTTTCTAATTTGGTGTTATGCACGGGTCTAAAAACAGCTTTCACTGCTATCGTTTTCTAAGCGCGTTCATCAAAGTCGCTCAGGGATCCTGACATTAATCTGGGTTTTTAATATAATGAGATGCCGATTTTACCTCAATTTTCACGCTAAAGCTCGGCATTTCCTACGTTTAGTAGTTTCCAGCTTTGACAATAATGAAACATTATGGCAATATTAGTTCAGCATTATGATTTATTCCGCCAATTATATAAGGAAGCATTGACCCAGATTTTTCCGAGGGAGCCGCATTTCGAAGGTAAGAAACGTCTTAGGAATGCTGACCAATTATACATGTGTGTATATTTCAAAATGCTTCTAAGTTGAATGTATCTACGTCTCTCACCAAGAAAATGCCCAGTTGAACGAGAGGAAGAAAAAGAGAGAGCAGACTCAAGGAGATTAGATTCCGGATCCCTTTAAGCAATGTCGGAAACGATAGTAAAGAATCAATCATGGAGATCCCTTCCATCAGAAGGAAGACGTTAAGCAAACGAAAGCGGTGGAGAGCGATTGAACACACAAGAATGCTCTAAAGCAATCACCATACCTAAAGATATATAGAAGATGCATCAAATGTTTACCTCGGATGTCGAACTCAATTGAAAGAACGTGTCGTTATTCATAATCTTTTTTGTTTGCTTGGCTACTTCTCAGGTGATCTATTGAAGCAAGCATTGCGTCGCGTATCTCGAATGGAGGCAGAAATGAGTCTGATGTCACGGGTGCAGAATCCCATAACAAGAAAGCGAAAATATATATACGGGAATATATCTGCGCGCTTTATTATCGACCCTTTTATGATCCAATTTGACCTTCCTTTAAAGCAAGAAGCCGCTCGAGGAGAAGGATATGTTGAGCCGAGGCTGTGCGCAATTAAAAGGCGACTTTTGAGCACGCACTCGATTTCCGCGGAATGTTGAACGTCTATCGGTCCATCTTTAGAGCTAATAAATAGTGATTTATTGCTTTATTGATTCGCTTCGTTTAGACACGATTACAATAATTTCCATCGGGAAAGTCTGAGTTGATGAAGGTGAAGAGAGAGATCAGGTGTTTATGCATCGGTGCACGGAAGAAATCTCGGCGGAAAAATCTTTATGGCTATATTATACGCTAGAAATTTTTTAGCTCATGAACATGTACATGTTTGGGAACGTGTATGCATCTGTTTATTCGAAATTAAGGTAACGAATTCTCAGAAAACTATTTGAATATTTGAACTTATGCAAACTGACTTACTGCTCTGGATCAGTTTGATCATTATCTTTTGTGACCTTATTTTGATGTAATTCCCGTTACGTCTTCTTTACAATAATTCGGCTCTTAATATTCGGAAATAAAAAAGAAACTAAAAGTATCTCCACAAATTATTTCCGAGCCGTCCTGAGACGCGCGGTGAGGGAACATATAAATTAATAGACCATCATTCAATAGATTAATTCGAATCTTTAAGGATTTAGCAAAATACTGAAAAATGTTTGGACTAAACATTGAACAAATTACCCTTATAAAGGATGTTTAAATTTGAAAAGTTTTGTTTCGCATTAAGTTTGATTTGATAATCATGAAACAGACTCAAATCTCCACACTGAAATTATTTCCCGTTCCTAGGTATTTTTATTTTAAGAATTGTTCTATATCTCGTAAAATGAATACTTGCAATATTTAGATAATTATGTCATTATTTTACCCAGCTATCTGCTGCTGCAATCCAGGACCTCAAATTAACATTCATTATTTCACTCTGAATTTCAAAACATCAACTTCTATCTAATTTCTCCATAAAAAAATCTACCGCTAAATATTTTTCTACCGATAAATATTTTATCCTAAAAATAATGAGCGAAACTCATATTATGTTGTTTTACGGTAACAATAAATAGTAATAGCGTATATACCACGTGGAAGATGTATTGAAGTAATAGATCGACCTATAAATTCGTTTAGTTCATTCAGATATTTCTCCAAAATAACCACCTTTTATCTCAAATGTAGGTTTATTTTAGTTTATTTCTACGGCCATATACTTCTACGCACTAATAATTTGCAATTATATAAAATCCCAGTCATCCTACATATCAGGAAACTCAATTAAACATCATAATTAAGTACATTCCAGGAAAGGGTGAGGCAATTTCATGCTCATTATATCTAATACGGGGGATCGTAATTTTTCAAGACATTAAAGCCCTTTCTATTTATAGAAAAACAGCGAGGAATATGTCTCTGCTGTCAGCAATAAAAGGAAGTCGCAGTCGATGAGTCACATCTACCGTGCAATGCTTCCGTGCACTGCGAGATAATTGAAATGCGTGCGAAGTTAACGGTTCAGCATCCCGTGGCATACCATTAATTGCTCCTCTTTCGTTTGGAGATCCGTTCTTTTGCGGTTTCAACGCATATGGCCTCGGGGAGTTGGGGAAGATTTGATCTGACAGTAAATACCTCACAAACAGTCCGCTCCCGAGATAACACTGACGGTTCCACGCTACGCCCTAGCATACTTTATACGTACCATCAACCTTGCAACCGGGTAGCACATTTCCGCTTTTTGTCAGCGAAAAAGGGTACCGAGTGACAAGAAAATACGGGCTCGATTGAGAAATGCTTAAGAAAGGATGCTGCGAAAACGTTATCTTGAGGTAAGAAAAAAAAGGAACGAGGAAAACTCAAAGAAGCTTGAACCTCCCACAAGTTAAATGTAAACATGATCTCGTTATGAATAATGATATTTTATTCAATTTATTTCGACAGATTTAAATGTTTCCATTATTTCAAAATATCGAGACAATGTAAAACGAAAGAACAATTAAAAATGATCATTTATGATACATTTGTCATATATACCAATCGTTACTACTTTTTATTATACGTCTCTATGGAAGGTACCTGTAAATCGTCAAGGAAGAATGTATGTAAACCTGTATGTACTATTTGATTTTTATTTACGTACGATATTCTCTCTTCACAATCATCGTTGTACTGCATTGTTTTTCATGTTTATCGCAAAAGAAACCAGTCAATACGGTGGAATGTAAAAAAATGGAAATTGTCTTTGAAAATTTTCCCAATGTAGGGCTGTAAATTCACTGCTTTCGTCACATAAGAATAATCTCACTTGGAATCTGGAGAAATATGCCTCCTTTCTGGAGCACAGGATGGAAAGGGAACAATTTACAACGTATCCTGATATCATCAGCTATAAACATAAAGGAGAGCCGGAGTCGGCCTTGTACCCTGATTGATTCCCGTTTGGACATTCTCTCAAGATAAGCTACCCATTGCGTAGTTCATACATTGCTCATTAATAAGATTCATTCCTGTCGTGTTGAGTCGCGTTAGACCTTCTGCGTTCCATATCGAGAATGAAAGGATAATCTTAGAAGGAAGGATGGAAACTAATTAACATAGAATTGCTAATACTCTTGCATTTCTGATGGGCGTTCGATTTACTCGGTGAAAGAAATAAAATATCATTTTGGTATTTTTTAAACATATGTGGACAAACGTAAATGTGATTTTCTTTCATACCATTGTGATGGAATTCTACACAGTGAAGCCTTCCACAATTGATTCTAATTACGACCAATTTTCTTTATTATTTTAGATATACATGATTCAATATTACGCTGGATTAATGATGAGGGAGCACAAAAATTCTTCGATAATCAATTATTCATACTATCATTTCTTCGAATGACAATTTTTTCGAAATTAGATCACTGTAAATAAACTGAAACTATGCTAAACTAACATTGCATATTATATATTACAAATTGGTTAGACATTTAGATTTACTTCAAAAATCCTTGTCTCTTGCAAGTAAAGTTGTTCAAAGACAATGTTAAGTCATCCTCGACGCTTTGGAGTCACTCTTTCATCTATCGCCTCTAAACATTACATACAATGTGGACGAATAAACAATTTGTCAATTGAAGAATTTTCATTAGAAAAATTGAAAGTTTTGCATATCTTCATATTATTTACAGTAGTCTATTTGCGAATAATTTGTCATTCGAAAAAAACGATAGTTCGAAGAATTGATTTCCGAAGAATTGGTTTTCGAAGATTTGATTTTCGATTAATTTGCTTGTAACCAATGACGCTAATCCAATATTCTCTTAAGAATATTCAAAATAGAATAATGTTCAGTGATAATAAGAACCACAAAATCGAATTAGACATGCATTCAGGAAATCGTTAAATCATTGTCTTCAAAAGAAAGAGGTCATTGAAGGTTTCACCTCATCGTTCACCCCTTTGCATCTTTTCTCCCTGGGAATAAGACATTTTCACTAATTAAGTCAAATATTTCTGATAGATTAAAAGCACGTTATTAAGCAAAGAGAAACGAGCAGTTCACATGCTTGAGTTTTTTGGAAAACGCCGGAGTAGAAGGGTGATGTAGCCGGGGCACGATCCCGGATCTCCCACTGACAGAGTGGTTGTCTTGGCTACATCAGATTTTATTCCTTTCTCTAAAAGCATATGCACAGAATAAACTCAAATGGTCACAATTTTTGGTTACCGGACTATCAATCGCGTACAAATCACGTATAATCACGTACAAATAGAAACATAACTGTGAATTTCTTTTCCGTAAATAAGTAAAATAATAATTTATTCATATTGTAAGATAGTCTTCATGTCTCCTTTACAAATAGACTATATGTGTATCTTTATAGCAATGACGCTGAATCATTATTTCACTCTGAATTTCAAAACATCAACTTCTATCTAATTTCTCCATAAAAAAATCTACCGCTAAATATTTTTCTACCGATAAATATTTTATCCTAAAAATAATGAGCGAAACTCATATTATGTTGTTTTACGGTAACAATAAATAGTAATAGCGTATATACCACGTGGAAGATGTATTGAAGTAATAGATCGACCTATAAATTNTAAATAAGTAAAATAATAATTTATTCATATTGTAAGATAGTCTTCATGTCTCCTTTACAAATAGACTATATGTGTATCTTTATAGCAATGACACTGAAATTACCCTCAGCTCTAAATATCATTCAGGCAAATGGAAAATAAACCCTGTCGAAAACGCTCAAATTCGAAAATGTGTAAAATGTGAAATCAGGGTAAAATAATTATTTGGTAACTCATTTTACCACATAATTCCCATCTAGTCGCAGGCGAGTTCAAAGAACACGCCAAAAAGGGATTGAGACGGTTCCTGTACACACAATACCCGGTATAAAAACAGTACTTAGACGTCATGGGATAATACGTTCTGGAGCTCGCGGCAAGAAGAGCGAGGGAAAGAAAAAACGGGAAAGTCACAATGGCACATAGAGTTAGTGCACTCGATAACTGCGCCAGATAAAAGAAGAAAGGGAAGGGACGAGGAGGGAACTGTGTACCAAGAGTTTGAGGGAGACAGAGGAGCAAAAGTAATACGACACTCTTGAGGTCATGCGAGTGCATCTCTCAAATCCTCCCCTCTGGCAAGGGAGATACCGAGGGAACGCGAAGAGAATGATGGATATGATCCATGTAAAGTCTCAAAAGGCATCCGAGGGAGGAGGAAAAACGAGGCGAGGAAGTAGTACGAGAATATGCATGCGAAATGGAGGAAGGCGCACGCCTTTACCAATGTGCGGGGGAGTTCATATATTCTCCTCTAGCTTGTTAAAACGCTCTGGAGAGCGACAGGAAGCTTTTTGACTGACGCCTGAACTAACCAGAGCTCCACTACTTCTCACGCCTCGGAATAAAAAGGGCGGGAGTATAGATGCAGGTAAGATACATGGAGAGAGGTTTTGAGATACTTGGCGAAACGAAGGTGTTGCGAAGGGGGACACGTGTTTGGTGGAGGGAAATAAAGAGTAAGATTAAATAGCGAGGGAGACGTGGAAGGTTGCGAGCGAGCTTGAATGCGAAAATGGTTTGAGGGAATGCGAGTGACGCAAGTCGGTGGTTAAATCCGGGATGCCTTCCTTTAAGGGGTGATGCTCGTGGGGAAAAACCCTTTCCCTTATTCTTCGGCGATACGTCTCCAGAGATTCCTAATGGGGCGGTACTTTTGATTCCGAGAAAGGCAATGGAATGAAAAGTTTCGTGCGCAAATTGGTGAGGCCAGAGATTAGTAAGTTTAATTTTCGCACGGCTTAGGCGAGCCTAATTAAACCTTTTCGAATAATGGAACGACGAGAGACGTCCGGGAATCGCCTAGATTTCGTCCGCGTGATTAAAGTGACGAGAGGGAGGCGCAGTAATAACACGCTGACGACACATGCCAACCGGATGAGATCTCGTTTAGTTTTTCCCTCGAGTTGCTCGTCTCGAATGGAGTTCAGGAGGAGGAGGCTGTGTATCGCAAATTGGGAATAAATGTTCACGTCCCAGAGGTGCTCGTAATTCTCCTAGGTTTATTTATTGGTACCATTAAGGGTGATTTATGAGCCTGAGAGTGAATGTTTGAATAGCTTACGATGGAATAACTCAAAGAATTAGTTGAATTGACGGCTTGCAAACGACATTCATTTTCCGAGGAAAATGGTGAAGGATTCTATTAAAATTATTCAAATTCTGGACGGCGACAGGCATCGGTATTCGGGTCACGAAGCTAAAACCTTAATTAAGATTATCAGGCAGTAATATTCATAGGTGTAAGATTTAAGAAAACCATGAGAATGAGACAAATTTAGAATATATATATATATATTATTTTGCTCTATAAATATATGAATACGTAATACCCGATTTGTTTCATTCGTTCACTTCTATTGTTAAATGACTTTCTGTAGGAATTCCATTGAAATGCTATTGGTATTCTTGTCTAATTCAACACGAAATTCATTCATAAATCGTAGTCGCGAGGCTCTCGGTTAGCAAAGTGGGCAACGCCTTCAACTTCGGTGAAAGGGGTCCTGGGTTCGTATCCCGGTGTGGGCCTACGTGCACAAAATGACCTCAGCTATCGATGCGCTTTTAACAGTACTATTACTACTACTACATGGTCACAATGATTTTATTCAATAGAAAAAATTAGAATAAATCTTACTCATAAAATTAACGGTAATATATTTTAGTAATTTTTACCCATTTAAACGAGACTATTCCAAAAATTGAACTAAATTAGCAATCCAGCTTGTACATGTGTTTCTATATATTTTAGTGACTCTATCCACTTTAGTATCTCTATCATGAAGTTTAATGAAAGTCATTATATGCCTCCCATAGCTAATCGACCCATATTCTTCACCGGTAGAATAATATTTTGATTTAATATTTCATCCATGATAGGTACCAATTACCTTGAAGACGGGTCCGACTGAATGTATAGGTATTTTAAAATGGAGTTTAAATAATATTCACTTTAGGGCACAGTATTATCATTGAGCTATGATAATAAAAGACCCTAAAGTGAAAATTAGTCCCTTTTAGCTACAAATTATAGCTAGGCCTTTTAGGCTATTATTATAACTAGGCCACGTATTATAAAAGCCATAATATGGGAAAATTTGACTAAATGAGATTTTTGGCACATCCTGCCATTTTAGATTTCAATAATTCGTTAAATTTAGAACTTCCTTCTAAATAGTATGTTGAATCATGATTTTTACTATCTGAGTTCTGCGTGTATTTTATGAGAATGAACCTCCCTGACTTGATGAAGGTTCAAATGAAACAATCAATACGCCACTTATTCATCTTTTCCCACGAAATAATGGAGTTATGATGAATATCTGATTTATTCTCTCGGTATAAAAACAATTACGGACTATTTGAATAAGTATTTGTTAATATGAGAAATGTCAGGCTCATTATAATATTTGCACTTAAATGTCGTAAAAAAAACTTCTACCGTCATGTTTTCATTTTCATTCTCCCTTCTTCAAGCTCACTAAAGCTGTTAATCCGCAGTACACATTTGCTCTACACACGCAGAGTATATTCTATTCAAACGTGTTTTTTGTAGTTATTCAATTTACTCGCTCAGCTCTTCAGCACGAGCAACAAAAACTATCTAATTATCGCCTTCTGTGAATGCATATCCGCCACTTGATAATTATTAATTCAACGGCAGGTATGCATTAACCCTTTTATCAAGTCTAATGGCAATCTAGATAATCCACTTCCAATGCAACGACCCACGCCATTTTCATAAATTCGTCATTCTTTTTAGAGGGAGATATAGTGCGACGAAACGAGAAGAGATCAAAAGGGAGGTGAAGTTTCAAAAGTTATGGACACGCTGAAAGAGGAATACTTAAGGCATCACTCACTCCTCTCTTCAACCTCCAGCCACTTCGGACAGCTTCGGTACAAAAAGGAACGAGGCGTTAATTACACTGGGCGATAAGGGCGCACGAGCGCGGTATCACAATGGGTGCACATGCGTTAAAGTCACAATAAATAATTATGGCCGAACACGGTTTCTCTCATTGTTCCCCTGCTAAAACGATCGGAATGCGTCGCATGTCAAACATTAATACACATTAAGCAGATTTATTGAGCGGTAAAACACAGAGTTTTTCCTTTTACCTTATGCGCATGCCATCATAAATACTGCCGAAGCAGCGGCGAGGACTATTGGAGTGAATGGTCCGTGGTTGGCGGTATGACCACATAAGGTGTAGAAGCGGAGCGACATGAAGGAATATGACAAAAGGAATGGATGTTTGATAAATGGTCTTAAGATGTCTTCCGGACATGACTGAAAAAAGCGTGAAAACGCGCTTTAACTCTCTAGTGCCATTTGTCATGTTCGGATAATAAGTTGCGGGTATCAGCAAACTTTTTGCCAAGCATAATTCATTGATTAGCGGCGCGACTTTCACGATCGATGCCTTTGCAACGCCATAAATATCAATTTACAGATTTGGGTCGGAAGGGGGACACTGCTGGTTGTAAGAAACACTACGGATTTCGAAGCTTCCATCACCATCTAATTTTCTTTGGATTAAAATAAGGGAAGTAAAGCGGCTCTGTAAAATCATTTATCAATAAAAAAGGAGATTCAAATTTTCAGCAAGGACCTGTGTTATTCTATGATACCAAAAAGTGCTTGAAGTTGATAATAACTAACTCAGAGTAAATAGACAAATCTCGAACCTTATCTTCCAATAGCACACATACTCATGCTCGTATATACTTTTAAAACTGTAGAGAATAACACTGAACATGAATAGAATCGCTCAGTTTATATGAGGAACTAACGAACTTCCGCGGGAGAATTCTAGAGTCCCTTGTATTGGTAATCCCAATCATTTAGTTCGTCAAACTTGATTCATTTTTATCCTACACCATACTACATTTTAAAGAAGGTATTCCCTTTACCCAGCGCTCGTCAAACATCACATTGCTTTTGAAAATGAAAAATGAAGCTATCTCAGTCGTTTAAGAATCTATAATAAGGTAACTAAATTTTAACGTCTACTTCTGTAATCTGTTTGACCTGAAGTACAATTTTATTTCCGGAGTTAAAGGAAATACCTATGCACGGATAGCTGTGCGGTTTGAGACCCAACCCAACTTGGGCCACTGAGTGAAGAACCACTTGCATTGATTATAAATCTGATATTGTCGAAAGAGTGGAATTGACTCGGCATGGAAGTTTAGTAGTTATAATACCTATTCAGAAAGTGGACAACCAGTGGTCTAGTCCGTGCCATGACGATATTTTTCGCTTCTGCTTCTCCTTGCATTGTTATTTCCCTTGATATTATATCCTTTAGCATCCTCATGAATGTAAATACACAGAAGTATGGTGAATATGTCACCTTTGAAGAATGGTTTCCCTTCCCATTTTATAAGTTTACATAAAATAGCATCCACCTAGTTTCCTTTATTATGTATTATCTTCCCTCTTGCGCCATGCAAATTTGTTTGCAAGGCCTATTTATGTAAATAGTAAATCATAAACAAATAGAACAATATAGCTTAGGCTCGAAAAGGTCTTATTATAATTTCGAAGAATAAAAGGGCCCCAAGAATTGCATACAGCTTGTAAAAAATATTCATTCATATTTGAGCTGTTTTTAGGAGAAAACCTTTTCTTGCGACCTTCTAGCAGTAAATTATATTTGAAAAGAAATGCATCGTCTACTATCACTATCGTCTATCACTAAGTTTGTTTTCACTGAATATTATAAGTAAATTCACTCTTCTGGAGCAATTCAATAAATATCAAGCTAGTAGAACGTAAAAAATCTATTTATTTTATCCCATCATTTAAGATCAATAAAACAGAATCACCGATACTACTTAGAAGAATTTATTCAAAGAAAATTCGATGTATTCGAAAGCACTGTTGCTGATAAAAATATAAATGAGCTAGTAGTGTAAAAAAGACAATTTCTTCATGATTCATGCTTCATAGCCGAAATGCTCTTTCCCATGAATCAGTGAATTAAAAAACATACATATACCCAACCAAAAACCAATCAATATCTTTAACTATCTTGCAAGAATGGGCATGGACAATTTTCTTTGGCTATTTCTGATTTCTTCAAGCATACACACCTTCCCGAGCAATATTGAAACATTTGTAAGCTGAATAAATCCTTATAGAATAATTGGGTCCAAAATACAACGAATAAAAACATGATTAGCAGGAAAAATAAATATCGGTCTCTCTCTGAACCTCGAGTTTTACTGTGATTGAACATTTCTCTAAAAGGATAAATAAAGAAAGCAGTATATTTGCTGTCAACTTCTAAACAGATCTTGAAATGAAAAGTAACAGAATTACGTTGTACGTATTACGTTAGTGGTGTTAAGTGCGGTATAACTGTACCTTAATAGTTTTTTGTTTCAACCGTAACCTTTTAATCCAAATCGTATCTCAGTCGTACTTTTCCGCATTCCTACGTATTTCCTACTATTAAAGCATTTCTTATTTTCATCTTTTCTTAATCACTTTGCAGTTTCTTTGTTATCTTCTCTCACGTAAACCATCTCCGCTAATCTTCATTGTTTTCGCATCAACCCTTCCCTTACTCTAACCACAGACAGCGGATAATAAAAAAACTTTTGTTTCTCATCCGGGAAAAAACTTTCACGCTCTTCCTCCATCTTAGTTTTCTTTTTTCATTTGCTCCATTTCTCCTTTTTAATCTCAATTCCCTTTTCATCTCCTACGTTCATAACCTCCTGACCCAAAGATATACTCCCTCCTTCTCCTACCTAACTCTCCCAGCCTCTTCCCACTCCATCCATCCGCAGCTAAACACACTTGTTGACCCCTCACCTCTCTTCTCCCTTCTCCTTACCTCTTTTCCATTCTCTCGCGTTCGATCTCACGCTTCTACCACTACGACTCCGAGCTATTTTATTCCCGTCTTTTCAAAAGTATCTTCCGCATTCCCCTTTTTCGCTCTTTCTCTCTTATGCGCTTCGAGCCGTCCTGTTCTGTATCCAAGTTTCCCTCTAAAGGAGCGAGTAAACAGGTGAAAATTTCTCCATTAAGTGATATCCTACTCCTATTTCCATTCTTATCACTAGCTATTTATCTGTTAAATTATAATTAAGTTCACGTAACTTCACTTTTCCTTCTCTTTCCCGACACGAGCGGAATAATCGCGGGGAATCAGACTAATTGTTGACTGATTGAGCTTATCTTATGGCTAAATAAGATTTGTATTGCGAAATATTAAAAATACGACAATTATTTTTTCCAAAACTCTTGCGGTATATAGAGTTCTAATTATTGTGCCAACTTTTAAATTAGTTTGGAAAAAAATATAGGATGTTAAAGAAGTAATTTTTTTTATCTCCAAGGATTCGAACCCGGAATCGCTTTAATCAACTACCATACGTTACCCACATGTATATTCGGGAGGGAAATTTGAAGAAATAAGGGTAATTGTATCATAATTTTTAATAATAATTCAAAGTTAATTAAATTTACGATATTTTTTAAATTTTATGCATACATGCCTTCTATATATCAGAGTTAAAGAAGTGCTGATAGACTTGATGTCAATATAACCTTGACGAATTGACATCAAGTTTAGCATTAGCATCAAATCTTGACCAGTAATTATCGTATATAAGATACCTTATTTGAGATATTGAATTTTAGGAAATAAACTATGCCATAAAAGTGAGACTTCAGTCCATATTTCAACATTATACTTTAACTAAGTTTGTAAATAATTAATTTTATTGTGATGAATCAGAAGACGAATACATCATACTTAGCTTTCCGATTCTGCGTTTTTGGCCACTTGAAACGTTTAACATCAGTTTTTCCTTATTTATAATTTATATTATTTTATTATTTCATTGTAATCCGAGTTGGTATAAATCTACTCCTCTATGTAGGTCACTACGCATTTTGATTAGCCTTATAGAAAAATAGCTCATTGAAAATATATAATGTTTCGGTGGAAGGGAATAATTGAAACTTGTACATTCTTTCCTGGGATAAGATGAAACGGTAGGTTTTGAGGTGAGGCATGTATATGCTGTGCAAAGAATTGGATAAATGAGAGTTTCAGTATTGAATTTACTCTCTGTAAAGAAGAAATGTCAAAACCATGCATAAATGATCAACAATATAAATATTATAGTAAAAAATCCACGGAGGCGGCCGAGATATGCATCTCTCTTCCTTTATTATGTTATTCTAGTAAAGAAAATTGAAAATGGGCAACCCCTCATCTTATTTCTGCGGGCCTTATAAAATATTAAAGCGTTTCTTGAAACCCAAAGCCAAATTGAAAATTAATATAAATCCAATTATCTAGACACGTATTTTCCTCACTTCTGTAGAACGGAACATTATTCGTGACCCCACTGCTCCGCAATATGCGTTGCCTCATTCTTTTTAAGTATAGACGCCGTCGCCGCTTCATTTGTCTCGTCACTTGAGTTGTGAAGGCGTTCCGTCTCCTCACGAACAAATTCTGTCGTCACGAGTTTTCACGAAGCTCATCACGCCTCTGCTAGGCGCTTCTTTCAAAAGATTGGAGATTGCGGAAGATAAAAAGTGGAAAAAACTGTTTCCGACAGTTTTCTGGGAAGATGTTTTGGTCTGAATTTGGATCCTAAATTTGACGCGCAAAATATTAGCTTTCACGTTATGTAAGCTCATCTCATAGGATAGGATGGGATCTCATCCTTTTATGGGATAGTTGATAAAAATAAGGCCATATTATGGCAAATGAAGCTGTTCTCCAGTTCATAAACGCAAATATCAGTATAACATCCAGAGATTAGAAGACACTTAACGATTGTAAATTGCCACTCAAAATACGTGTATGTATGTATCTTGTAGGAGTTTTAACTATTTGAAACGGCATCAGGTAAGGCTAAATAGTGCTATAACGCGCAAGGATAACGCGCGTTTTCTCCTCTTTTCCGTTCATTAAAATTGTTTGCACTCTTGTGCTTCAGCAAATATTCCAGAATTTAGCGTATTTCTATTAGATTATGCCATAAGAATTAATACAATATAACAACTTTTGTGCTCGTAAATTATTGGTTATTCATTTAACACTGATAATTTTGCCTTGCTAATTGGGTCCTCCGTACTATTATTTTATGTCTCAGAATGTTTAATTTGAAGTCATAAATTAAAGTTATTAACTTTACAGAGATTCTATAATTTTCTTTCAAAACCAAAGGGTAACAAAAAGACAAGGAAATGATACCAGCAGATCTATTACTTTATCCGACTTAATCGTTCATCCGATCAAGAGTTAGACTTGCTTGGATAACATATGGATTTAATAATCTCCTCATTAAGTCATATTATAAAACACCTACGAAACTATAAATATAATAAAGTTTCCAAAGTACTCCGACTTTTCTCATACCGATTTACTTTTAAAAGAAGATCACAGAGGATGGAAAAATCACAAAAAATATAACGTGCATAAGCTGTTATTCACGAAGTTATGATTGCAATCATAGCGTTTATTTTATTTCAATGATTGGTTTATTTTATTCTTGAATTTAATAAAATATCTAGGTAATGAATCTTAAGAAAAAGTGCAAGCTAAACTCATCCGTCATAAGAACACTATGCATCCCTTTCAGCATATTGAGACTTCCTCTTCCTGCATTTAATGTCAATGCCTTCATCAACAAAAGAATATTACGATTTAAAAGCGATATTTACTCAGTTCTTAGAGGCGGATTCTTTTAATTTTTGACGGAGCCTCTAAGCATCTGACAAGGTCGGTACTTTGTGAACAACTTGTTCGCGAATTGCGGGCTGGCAGGAGATTTTGTAATGGCGGGTGAAGAGGAGAGGGTAAGAGTCATGGAGAGAAAATGAGAGAAGAGAGGAGACGTTTGGTAAGAGCCGAATATAAAAGATAAGAGAAGGTGTGGGAGGGCAAAAGGTGAAGGCACGTGAAATTCCTTAAGACAATTCTTTCTTGAGGAACACACAATTGTTTGCTTTGCAAAAGGCCACGAGGTTCTTGAGATTTAATTAGAGGATTAAAGAGACGGGAATCCTGAGAAGATTCTTAGGATCCAAGGAGGAACATTTAACACGCAAATATCACTCACAAGAATTTGTACTAGTTTAACTTGAAAAAAAGACCAAGTGCAGATTTACAGATCACACACAATATTTGCGGCTAAAATCTTCACTGCTCGTTTACATCAGTTATCCATATTAACTGTTTCATTTCATTACAACGGGTAGACTTTTTAGCTGACATAATTGTCATCCGATTCAAAATCCACCGTAGAATTCAATAGGATATTTTAGAATTTGCTGTAGGAGATAGAAATTCTATGAAAACTAAGAATGTATGTACCAAAGAGCCAGTAAGAGCGCCGAGAGTTGCGAAAGCAACCAACTACAAATCGTTCAGTCAAACTAAGATCAATCCTTTTCTTAAACGGTAAAGTTGCTTACTAAGCTTATTTTGTTGCTTAGTTGATAAGTTTAGAAAATATACGTTCTAGGAAAAAAACGTATAAATTACGAGTCTGTCCTACTAATTAAATTATCGAAAACCGCGAAAATCATAGGTAATCTAGGACCAGTGTAAGTAAATAACAGTAAATTCTAAAATTTCCTCCTGCCATAAATGATATACGATAACGGCACACTAAGAGTATACTAACATTAACAGAGTATACCACAGATAACGGTAATACATATTAACTGCCAAAAGGCAGCTAGCGGTGTACATGCGTAGATACCTCAACTGAGGTAAAATTATAATCTGGTTTACTATTGGTGATTGACATCTGACATTTCACGAATTAGATTTCCAAATTATAATACTCTTATTTAAGAATTCAACGATAAACTTCACTTAAGGAAATCTCTAGCAAAATTCATAATGCCATTCAAGGAAATGATCTTGTGCCAGTCAGATATTTTTGCCATATTATTTAGATTAATTGTTTTCAGAGCAGTCACGATTTCAGCTGGTAAAAAGCTGTTTTTGATCCATACAAGAAATAAAATTCTTTCTCTAACGTTCTTCTACCACAAAAGGAATCTTAGCAGATCCGGTAACTAGCGAAATGGAAACTATTTCACTTAAGCTCACTATAATTTTCAATGCGGCATTTCTGCACGCATTTTTCCCAAATGCCGAAAGAGCGTGATATTGAAAACTTGTTAGGTCTATTTTTCCAAGATACAGATGAACATCATAATGAGCAACTCTAAAGGAAGAGGTCAATTTGAAAATTTTAAATAAGAGTCCTACCTTGATAGAAAATTTAAGATAACAAGATCTCAATTCGTAGAAGATGATAATAAATGGTCCTTAAGAAGTACATCCTCTGAATCGCTATTTACTATTCCGCGCGATACCAAGATACTAACAAAAGATTTCAAAACCGTTATCCTCGCAAAACTGAATCCCTTTCCTTCTTCCACTTCCCAGCAAACACGCGCTGAGTCCCACGCACGGCACCGTAATACAGCTTCACGGCCCATAAAATACTCGCGAAAATCACGTCGCAGATCCTTCCTGCATTAGCGAGCGTTGCTTATAAGCGTAGAGACGAATAGCATTCCCAAGACGATAAAATTGACTTGTTTATACGGCCCTTGGGACCGCTAGGCGGTTGAGTTGAGGATAGTTGAGGGAAAATGGTGGGAGCGGAGAGTAGAGTAAATGCTTTTGATATATAAGGATGCGAGGCCTTGCTAATTTGAACTCTAGAAAAATGGCTCCTCACAGGATGATGCTGTTTGGGGTAGGGAAAGGAAAGCAGTTGAGGGGTGAACGATAGTTTCGTCGTGACGTCATGGGTGGTGTTCATTTCACTCCGTGGGCTTCTTGCATCACTTCACCCTTTCCATACGGTATTATGCAAGGAGCGGTCCAGTACTAGTGCCTGCACGTTAGCATTTAAGATACAAAATTCGGAACAGTTTCCTGAGTGACTATCCTTCATGGCAATGCTAATGGACTCGTTGTGTTTACATTTTCATTGCTACGAACATTTGTTCCGATTGACCGACTCAATTTACTCTTTCTTCAATAGAATGAATACTGGAGAGCAAAAACGATCAGACGGAAACTTAATTCTAATTTAAAACCATGGCGTTCAGGGTTAAATTCTATCTACAGTTGAATATTTTTTCCTCTCCTGTTTTTGTGTTAGTTTAGCTTGTTTCTAGCATGTCATTCCTCCCAATAATTCTTGAAGCACTGACGTGAGTTCGTTGGGACCATTTGTATCTGAGGTAGGAAACTGATGTTAAAAGAAGAAAATCAAAACAAAAAGCCGATGAATACGTCTTTAGTAGGAAATACTCTGAGAACGGAACCTTTTTACTATACAACTGCGGAAAGACACTGCACCGACCCCTCGACATCCTCAGCAGTGAGCGACTCACTGAGCGAATTCATGTATTCGCGAAATAGCATAAAATTTAAATACTGAAAAACGATGTACGTAATTTATCTGAAGAATTAACACAGGAAAAGTCGAGAACACATTCGCTGTCAACCTTTGAATCAAAATTATTAACATGAAATCCTGTGTTACTGTTGTTTGGATTTTCTTATAGTCGATAAAATATCAGTTTATACGAATAGCAGTCTCAGATTTCATCACATTTTTATTAAACATGTAGTTAACTGTTTCTGATATTTTAGCCAACTATATTTAATTTTAGGTTTACAATAACATACTAACCCTGAAAGCTTCCAGTGGCGTGTGGCAAGGGGTGTAAAAACACCGATGTTACTGTTGAACAAAAGCAATATGAATGTCGAGTGCTGAGTTAAGGGACCATTGACAGACTAAATTGCGTATTCGCAAATTTCAGCAATCGCGAGGTAATTGGAAACGTATGCCTCACGAAGGTTAAGGGGCCTGTGTGCTCCTATTTGTTACTCTAGATGATAATTGTTAAAAGAATATCAGGGGAATATCAGCTTTACGTTTCTTTACAACAAATTCTTATAGGAAAATTATGTTATTAATTGAAATACAGTGTTGCAACGTATGAAAAATGTATTCGATCAAAATTATCCTCTTAAAATGGCTCATATAAGCAAGTGATGGACCAATACAGTCATCGCAATTTTCAGATTTTCGGATTATTTATATACTCAAGATACATTGTCAAATCAAAGATCGAAAAAGTGATAAATTAATTAAGATTTCAAATGAAAATGAAAAACAGTGACTGATGTGAAAAGGTTAGAAGACAAAAAGCAAGTAAGTCATGGATACGATTATTCAAGCAACAAAAATAAATTAACTGAAGGAAAAGAACAAAAGAAAACATTCCCTATTCAAGGCTAGAATTAACTTGAGAAACTCACTCGTCAGCCTACTTAAATCGCTTATTTAATGAGCTCCAAAACAAAAGCAACACGTGATAAAACGTAACCCTGGTAACATGGCATAAAATCAACTCTCTTAATCCAGTGTATCCCCGCCTTTCATTTATGCATCATTCTCATTCTTTACTGGCCGAGTATAAATACAAATTGACATTTACAACTTAAGAGTTGGATTTATATCCCAGTTAGGTCACATCTCTCTCTTCTTTACCCTCATTCTCAAGTCCATGAAACTTATCTTCTTACGGTCAAGTACGCTACATTCTCAGGAAAGAAGTACAGTAGAAGATAGCTTGCTTTTTAACGGTTTTCTTACCGGCATATGCTGCCATGAAACAAATGTAGGAAAAAAGAGACGAATTATCCAAAAAGAGCTTCCGTTTTGGCCTTGAAACCATACGAAGAGAAAGGTTCGAACAATAATTCCCATTCGTAGGCGACATAAACAGAAAAATAATCGCAAGCCCTGCTCTCTTCATTTACCGCTTAATACTAAGAAAAACTTTTCCATATTGCCTTTAATTACCTAGGGTTTTCTTCCTTCTTGACCTTATTGTTCGCATCAATTACGGGATAGGCTGATTTTGGTGTTGATGAAAAGCAAAACTGATGATAAATTGGAATTTAGGCATCGATTTTTACGATCTGATTCTTTTCACTCCAAACCAAAAATGGAGTTTACACCGAGATTAAACACTAGACCACCGCTACCACAAGCTATTTCTATAATTTAAGTTCCCGTATTAACGGTAAATTTTCATAGCTTTCGTAAAATTTTACAACCCTTTATTCTACGATTTGTTTTTCTTTTCTTTCCGGCTTCTTTTGCAAGATGCTTCCCATCCCTTTGTTGGAATTTTTCTTCACAAAACTATTTTTAAGTAGTTGAATTAAGTAAAAGGATTCTTATTACAGAAAAATATTATTTTATTTCCTCGTCTCCTATGCATTTAACAAAATATAGAATTATCGCATTGAACATAAAGCTCCCTCTCGCGTGAAAAGTAGCAATGATATTTTTTAATGAGTTATAAAAAAATATTAGTCCAGTTAGTTAAATGCTTAAATTTGATGCATTACAACAGAAAGTATCATTGATAAAATGACAATTAAAAAGGTAATTTACTACTTTTCTGTTTTAAGAGTGGATAAAAGATAACCCATGGAGTAACAAATATTTGCATTATGCAGTAACAATTCCAACCCCGGTCGCATGATTTTTAATGCATCAAGGCATTGAAATTAAATTGAAAGGAAGTGTTTGTAAAAAGGCAATAGCTTGACCGCTATGATTACGAATATACATATTCCTAGGTTTATGCATATAAGGAAACGCTAAGAATGTGATGACGTCACCCTTAAATTAACTAAGTTCTAGGGATCTCTTCATAGCTGTCATACTCTTATCAATACGCAAAAGTTTGCTTCATCATATCAAGAAACGAATGAACAGCAAAATTTCTTTATTTGTTGTTTTCCTATGAGTGCGGTGTTATTGTAAAGGTCACTCCCTTGGGAATGTTTACGCATTGACATTGACAGACACCGAGGAGCCATTAAATAAACTGTAGAATATGTGTGCGGAAGCGTTAATCGAGGAGCTTTTCAAAAACATAAACGTGTGAGTTGCCTGATTAGGACATAGGGCGTAGAGGAGGCCAAGGGTGGAGGACATTGGGTGCGGCTCTTGCATTTAAACAGGCATAAAAATGCCTCCGAAATATTTCAGAGAGAGGACCGTTCAGACTCTTTTCATTGAGAAGGAAAGGCGAAAAAAACAAGTTGCTGCTGCCTAATAAAAGCCATAGGAATGGAGGTATGGGAAGAGGACCTTCGTTTAATGTTCAATGGAAGTATTGATAAGAAATCATGGCGATAATGCTCAGTGACTTCACTCCGGGCCGTATATTTCAAGGTCTCACCATTGAGTAACAAATCTCATTCGCTTCAGAGACGTTTCAGCTGCGTTCGAAATGAGACCATGAATGTATCTTTCTATTAACTAAAAAGTAATATTTGGCGGATATTTAATGGGAGAAAAAGGATTGATCGCATGAGTGAAGGGGTAATTTCCTATTTCTTATTAAACCCTGAGACGCTGTAAGGCCAGGGAGAAAATTAACACGATTAAGCGTGACTTTATGGATAGCCATAAGTACATACGTTAGTAAATCAATAACCTTCGAAACTCTGTAACAACCGTTTGCTAATTGGTTTGACATATGAGAAATAGAAATAAACGCACATTTCCTCGTCAATGAATGCAAAAGCGTAAGAGCAGTCACTCAGAGGAATGTCACTTTCCTGATTTTAAATAAATAAATACTTACTACTAATATTACATAAATTGAACGATAGAACAAGAGGGAAGATATTTTCATTTACCTACCCATTACGAGTTAAAAATTACAAAATCAAGCCATGAGACTTCAAACTCAAAGGTTAGCTCTTTAAAAAAGCTAAACAAGGAGAATCTTATCCATTACAATAAAATAGCTGAAATAAAATGGGAATAAGTGGAAAATATTTGTAAACAAACGTTATCTTATTAGAAATACTTTTAATTGAACACCATTTATTTGAGTCTACTGCAATATTAAATATTAGAACGAAAAAGATACTGCAAATTCATGGTTCTTGCAATTAGTATGTTTCATGACATATAAATTTTAAGATTACCTACTGTATAATTACAACGATACAAGACTATATTATTATGAGTAAATATTTGCTTTGACATGAATTTCCAGCAATTAAATGTTATCCGAATGTTTCAAATGAAGAGTGGAAAAATCACTAAGGAAGGTGTTAACGAAGATGGCTATGAATTACATGTAAATTCTAAATAAGGAATATCGCCAACGATGAAGGATGTCTATAAACAAAGGAGAGTGTATGACGGGAAAATGATATTCTTCGAAGGGTACCCACGCGTATGCAAGCCTGTGGCGCTCCTGACCCACTTAACTGCGAAAGACCAACAGAGGTTACCTAATAAAACAACCCTGGGGGAGATTTATCCTCAATTTTCTACCTACTACCGCCCCCGTATGTACATTTATTTCCAGCATCTTTACCGTCCCATCCTATCTGATCGCCACTCCCACAATTTTATGGCGTCTCGAGTAATTCCACTCATGAGACAAGCGCAGACGGCCATTTGCGTCTTGGATCTGCTAAAATGAGACAACCAGGAACAGTCCGCATCAGTGACAATATTTCTTCACCATGGATATCTCTCCCGTATATTTAAGTCAGGTCGTTAAGTGCATGACTAACCGACAACTGAGAAACGGCACCAATTATACATGTCAAACGTTTGACTATGAACTTACTATAGTTCACCCCCTTTTTATTTGTCAATGAAACTATATATTTCTTTGCGATTACAATATGCGCTTATTATAACTAAATTTGATAGCATCGACCCTTTAAGCGATTTACTTTGTATCCATTTCACCAATTTCTTCAATATAAGTTAATGTTACAAGAGAGAGATTTCTTATAGAGTCAGATGCAACTATTCTTAGGATTGGGAACCTTACAATGGAATATCCCGTCCGTAGAGTATTAAAGCATTAGTACTGAGATTTTTCATAATTTTGGAACTTTAGAGCAAGTAAAATATCCATTCCTTCCAGTTGATAAACTTAGAATCCCAGTAAAACAATTATCCTACAACGTGTGAAAACGGTTATTGGTAAATCCTATAACTACATAATAAAGTATCTTGTCGAGTCAGCTGTTAGATAGTCTTTGCAGTGTTGCTATATCATTTAATTATCATTACAATCAATGAAAAGTTAGTTCTTCGATATCAAACATCCGTCGTAGGTGGTAATTTTGATAAACATCTCGCCATTTATTCCATTCTGTTGCCTCTTTATCTGAGGTTTGTCAGGGAGGACGGATCTTAATCATACGTTTCATCCCAGTTAGCACGAGAGATAAGTATCACCGCTATTTCGATTGAATTCAAGAAAAGGCTACTAATCTTACTATTCATTATTTTTATACCTTTATGGCGTCGATATACACTGTGTATATCATAGGGTATGATGTTGAAAATAGTGAGTTGGACTTGAAAACTAAACTTAGGTTTTATGGAATAATAACTCAGGTGAAAGGAAACCTTGGGTGAATACACGGCACACAGATGAGGCCGATAATGAGCTGCAGCGTAAAACTAATATTTTACACTTAGAAGTATTGTTTCAGTCAAAGTAATTGTTACGCAAATATCATGTATAACACATGTAGATAGCATAACTCTGAATTAAACCAACCGTATTTTGGGATTCTTGGGCGTAAATAGAGCGACTCATCGATAAAAAGCTGCAAGTGGAGAGAGCATTTGAATAAGAGCGCTAAAACGTAGCCGCTGAAATTTCTTGTAAATCAAATGCGAGCAAAAAACTTTAAACCTTCCTTCTCTTAAATAATTAATACATCTCACTGTTTAAAAATCAGCATAAAATCATAATAATTAATCGAAAATGAAGAAAATAGCAATTAAAGAGCGGAACCACAAAATGTTTGCCTCAAAAACAAATTTAGCTGCTACTGAGCCAGCAAATGCTATTGTATTTTCTCTCATTGGTCAGATACGACATTTATTTACGCTATCCTGAATAACTACCTAGCCACGGCATTCTCGCAAACAGAAAAGCGCTTCCTTTCTTCTCCCGGGGAATAAATCTCCGAAGACGCGAAAACTTCGACCACAAACACTTTTGCAGCTTTTGGCTTCTTTCGCATTCCGCACCCATCTCCGGAAACCAGAAACGGTGTCGTTATAGAGGGCATCCGCCACCAATTCCAGCACGCATTGTTCCATCCGGATGAGAGAGTCCAGGAGAAGAAATGGAATAGAATGGGAGAAGAGGGATAGATGCAGAATTGGGAATGAGAGAGACCGCGTATTCAAAATCATCCGCCGCTTTTTCTTACGGGACCGTCACGCCTCTCCACCTATCACCCTCTCACTTTCCATCCTCGCAGCATCCTTTACGAATCACTCTCTCAACCTACTCATTAGTTCCGTTCCCACCGTCTTCGCTCCTCTTCCACTTACACACGCCTCCTCTTACCCCCCGCCGGCTCCAATCTTCTTCCTGCAAAACCGCGCTCTTCAAACTCCCTATCTCTCCGTTTTTCCTCCCCATTTCCCTTCTGCACCCTCTCCCTGCTATTTCCTCCCCCTGTTCCTCCTATCGGCCACTCCCGCCGTGCTCCACCAACACTTCCTCCTTTCTTTCGTGGACTTAATGGCTCACGACGTGGCCGTATCTCGTTCCTCGGGACTCTCTTACCGACGTTCCCCTGGACTCCCTCCCGTCTTCCCTTTACCCTCTCTTCGCCTACTTATCTGCCTATCCCACCCATCGTCCGCAGCAATTCCTTTCCAACTCCTGAGGTCGGGGGAGGAGGCGAAGATTTCTCCTGCCATCATCACTCCCATCCACCGGCACAGCTTCATGCTGAGAAAAATTCTCGCACGACCAAAAAAATCGTGTGCCGATCGATTCCTGCGGTTTTTGTCGCGTGATCTCGCTTTTGCCACCTCGTTCACCTTTAGGTTGTCACTATTTACAAGCATGGACTATAAAATAAATATTCCCGCTTCTGAAATTTGCAAATTTTTGAGCAAACTAGTTGTCACACATTTCTGTGGCCCGAAGATTTATCTATTTGGAACTAGAGAAATCTTCAAATTGTTCATCTCTGCTATGATAGATTTAAAAAGATTAAAAATTCTTTCACGATAATTTGGAAAATTGGGGTAATACTAAATTTTCGATGTATTTAAATATTATGTAAATGTACCTCCGAAAAATTTCAAGTTTAAAAATACTAATTTAATTATTTATTGTTATTTAAAACTAAATATAAATCAATTACACTTTTAAATAAACAGAAATAGTATATTTCCAGTAGAAGTTTATTTTCATCGATCATAGGTTCTTGCTTCTTCATTCCATTCAGTTTTAACTCACATGAGAATGAATCGCGAATAATATATTTGTTCTTGGTGTTTCATTGACTCAGATTCAAAATTTTAATGATAAAGGAGAGATAGAGGAATGAAAATTATTTACATCCCTGCAAGTGATTTACATAGCCTATCCCTCTTTAGCAGCAATTTTCGAACTACTTTACGATTTTACTTTACAATTTGTGGATTATTTGCTACTTTGTGTTTATTTAATCTTTCATTAGAATCTGAATCCTCTTCATGTAAAAACAGGATAGACGAATGCAAACAATCGCTGGTTCGTTTTAGCTGCAAACCATCCTTTCACCTAGCTTTACACCTATATATTTAAAAAAACGGTTTTTGATGAGATATCGATTGAAAATCACAATTCCTGAATACATTATCAATTATTCATAATATCCAAATTCAACCGTTCATTCATTTGCCTTCATTGCGCTGTTTATAATTTCATATCCTCAACTGAATTCTTTAGGGTTGATACTTTTAATCATGCCTGAATACAATTGTAAATTTATACCGGAATCGTACATAGCATCTCCATGAACATTAATTAGCAAATATAATTTTATAGTATCTAACAAAGAGTTAAGAAGCTGAGAAAGCGCAGTAATAAAGTCAAGATCAACGAGAACTAAAATTTTAGCGCCTTTATCTAAAACCTTAGCTATTATACTGCAGGAGATTTTAATGCGTGAAGGATCTCAGATTGTATCTTAAACATTTTTTGCATCGTTAGACAATGGAAAGTCCTTCGAATAAGCTTAACAAATGGTTCGAAGTCATGCAAGCACATACTCTGAAGACATCTCTCTCGACCCTTTCGTATGGAGTACTCCATCTATTGCTGTAGCAAAATACCAACGAGACCTTAAATCCAATAGACCCTAGCAAGAAATCACCCCCGTATCTCTTCCATCCGCCACTCTCACACCACCGCCACCATCATCATCAATCGTGAGGAGCTTAAGTCTTCCGCATCACAGGCAGGCTTTCTCTGACACTTAACTGTCGCCGCCATCTTCAAATAATTGCAGGGATCGCATCTCTCGATGAAAGCTTCCAAAGAGTATACTTCGTGGGGGAAGGCTTATCCCTCCTTCCTTCAATCTTTCTCGACCAGATAAACTGACCCCACGCATTCAGCTGAGCCCCACCTTCCTTCCCATCCTATCCTAATCCGCACCTGAGACAGTTGTGCTCCTTAGTATCTTCAGTAGGAATGACTCCAGATGGCTACGAAAGAGGGTTGAGGAAATAAAAGTGAAATAAATTAGAGATGAAACGCGACGCCGAGAGGAGTTTGAGAGCCTAATATAGCACGACACTTAAGCGAAGGATATTTTATTCAAACTTCTACGTATATGAGGGCATAAAAAAACATCTTATGGGAAGTCCTCGCATCACGGTAATGTAGCACCAGATAAGATAGATCAATGCGGAAAAAATTAGCAACTGGAAAAAGGAAAGGAGTTACGAGCAAAAAATGTTAAAGAAATACATTGCTGAAACTCAGTAAATGGAAATTATTGCTGGTATTGCTGTTAAAAGAAGGATTCCGAAAATGTTGCTCTGGTAATGCGTTTTGCCGTTAGGTCTGAGATTGTAACCGTTCGTTTTTCAATTGCATTGCTCTAAATTGCAGAAAAAAATCGGATATCCGCATATTATATTGGCCTACAAAATATTCGCCTAAGAATATCTTCTAAATCACGAGAGAAATTTTAAATCTCGTTAAAATAGATTCCTGTAACAATAAATAGCATCCTGCGTACCCAACTAAGAGTGATGAGACTGTCAGTTACGAGAAAACCGCGACCGCTTATAAATTAATGAGGGAACAGATCACCCATTACCCTCTCAATCAATCCGTCCACAATAAAATGGATGTTTCGCATTAACGGTGGCTTTTCTTTTCGTGTTTACATATTACGCTTCTCTCGTGTGCTGATTACTGGAAGTTAACATGAAGCGTGAGATTTCTTAAGGCATGATAATGAGCCAAGAAGAATCATAGCATTCATATACGTGAAATCACTTCAGATAAGTTTTGAATTAGAAAATTTAAGAGCAAAGAAAATAAATACATTGAATTTCACATAGCAAAGCTCTTTTTTTATGTTTCATTGAGATGAAGAATTCATGAAACTGACATCGATGATATCGAAAATTTGAATAAACTAGTAATAGTAAAAGTTTAAATAATACTTTCTTGAAATCTAACATATGTTTAAAGAGCAATATCTAGAATATTTTATAAAACTGCAAGAGAGCCACTTCATCTCCTATACAAACCTTTATATTGATGACTAATAATGAAGCTGCCATTACGCATATTACATGACGTTTAATTATCTTACAATAGATGGAGATGAAAAAGAATGGAACTGCCATGACTAAAAAATAGAGACCTCTGAGATTGATAATCACGTACAAATGGGATGAATATTTTAAAATCATAGCTCTATTTCCATTCACTTATCAGGAGTTTACAATACAAATAAATACTCCCATAAAATAATTTAGGATATACTATTACAATAAAATGGTGTTAAAATTATGTACACTGCAAAAATGAAAAAATAACATGTAAAGAGCTATAGTTTGCCAGACTCTTTTATTTTTAATTTCATAAGTGGTCTTCGCAAGGACGGCCGCAAGGATTTCAGAGTGACGAAATATTCTGAAATTCTTGTAATATCATATCTGAAAAATAATATTTGACGAAGGAAACCTTGGTTGTACATGATATATTTCACACTATAGCTGGGTTTTATGATTAATCCATAAAAAAATAATTTTGCATACGAATAAATTTCACATTTACTTATTTCCTGACCTTTCAAAAACTAAAAGACCTATAACTTCTCCTGAGTGGCGCATTTCTGATTACGAGAAGCTGCATCCTTTCACTGAATACTAGAATTGTTCGCATATATCTCTCAAAACGAGATTGCGTGGTGCCTTGAATTGAATTGGTTTATTTATAAGTAGTCTCCTTTATACTAATCAAATCCTCATCCAGTTAGTGCGGTGATTAATTTAAGTCGCCCAATCATTTCCTGTGTTATCATTTAAAAATTTTATTTCCATAAATCCAACATCCGATAACATCTAAGAAACGCTACTTTCATTATGAGCGACAAAATAATTTTCAAAGCAATCATTGTGGAAAATTTTAAGGTAAAAATATACCCATAAGAAAGTTTTCATTTTTTTCGACTTCCTTGAGCTTATTAGAGAGCAGATCATTGGGTATCGCAAAATTTAATGTCTGCCTCAGTCATCAAGCTTCTCTTTTTCTAATATAGTTTCTCCATGCTTTCGGGAAACTTTCTCGATCATGTTATCCGCAAAATTGGATACAAAAGCTATTATTTGCTTCGCTGAGAATTTACTTTCGTTTTGTGGACACAACAATTTCTGCAAATAACAGTTTTTACAAAAGTGATCCAAAAGCCAACCGAATCGCTATTAAAATATATTTAAATCATTTAATTCAATATATCTTCAATTTCGAAGACTTGTAGCTAATAGCAATATGGGTTCTTTCCTTTTGTGTGATGAATTAGTTAGAGAAAAAGAAAAAACTTGAGGAAGAAGTTCGAAGGTATTTCAAGTTGAATTAGTGCGTTAAGAAAATAAATCAAGACAGCATTAGAAGATACTGAAGAAGTCTTTGTTGGTTATCGAAAGAGCAGCAGAATATTCGATGAAAAACATAATTTATATAATTACTTTATTTCGGAGTACAAAAAAGTTTTCGTACGAACAGCGGCACAAGGTAAAAACATTGTAAAAATCTCCCATCATTGAAAAACATAACAGAAAATGATGGATAAAATATTGCAAGACATTTGATAGCCTATAATATGCAGCACTTTAAAACAGTTTTATTAACTTAAATCGACAATTAACGATTAATTAAAGGAACGTTTATCCTTATCTTTCGAATTTACTTTATGAATATTCAATGGTTGAACAATGTGATATCTATTTTTATAAATAAAAGTATCCGAGCGAAAGTAAATGAAGATCGAAGATGATTTGAAAGGGTCCTTAAGTAGATGGTTTCTCATTGAAGTGGGCATATAATTGTTCAAGTTACTCGTGCACATCCAAGCAAGCGTTAAAGTTCAGGTCACCTCAGAAAACAGGCCACGTTCCACATGACGCGAAAAGATTAAGGAAGATTTCATCGGCGATTGATTTAATACGATCTTCTCCTTCTCATCGTGTCGGACGAAAGCAGACTGCTTAATTGATCAAAGTTCCTAATTACGACTGAAACACCTTATTCCTTACTTATTCATCCGTTAACGACCAATCTCTCCAAACTCCTTATACGAAAAATAAAAAGTGGACTGCTTTCTTACCCACATCGCCCCCTTCCTCTTCCCACACTTCATCCCTGATTTATGGAGAGGTCAAAGGCTGACACGACACGAGGTCTTGTTTACCAGTATTCCAACACAGAGGATCTCCCTTTTTCTTTCTCATCCCCTGCGAAGTTAAGCCACGGAAGATCAGATTCCTACTCCACCGTTAAAATCCCCTCCTGAGGCGCTCGCTCTCCTGAGCCCGGAAGGCACCGCAATCTCCCGAGGGCTCGATGGTATAGTAGCGATTAAGAGAGGACGGGGTGAATCTCCTTGGGCGAAAGGCAGTGATGGGGTACATTGAGCCATATACCTCAGGCGATCCTCGGGATAGGACACTCTTTAGATGCTCCTTGATGACTTTTTGTGAAGAAAGGAGGCTATAGGAATATATTTTTACGAATTGGCCACTTTCTAGAAAAATGTCAGGAGCACGATTAACATCCCTGTCAAACGAGAGCGAGAGGATAAAATAAATCTTGCGATTATTATGCTAACTGAAAGGTAAAGTTTGATCAAGCTAATTTCAATGTTTGGCCGTTTAACTAAAATCATCAGGTACTTTCTTTACTCTAATTGTATGGAAACCAGTATTCCAATAAAGAATTTTATTATACCCAATACACATCAAACTGCGAATCTTTGCCAATTCCATGTACGATCTCTATGAATTATGAACTGCGCATTTCGATCGTTTATAAATGCAGGTGTTAATGGAGCCACAAAATTAAATCAGCGATTAAATTAAACCCGATTGCACCCCCTGCCACACGCCGAAAGGCGGCTTGCAGGGTACTTATGTAGATGCAGATGTAGAAGTCGTTACCTCGTGGAAGGGCATAACAATGGGAATATAACTCCTCGTAGACTTCTACAGAAAACTGAACGCAGAACATTTACGAAGACTTTTATTCCTACCAGCAATTAAAACAATATACGAAATTAATTAAGGAGGTTCTCTAAGGATATATAAAAAACATAAGTAGTATTCAAGGTAATAGCTGCAGTATTATTGAAATATTTTCGAAAGAGAGCGTTTTCTTTATTATCTACAGAAATTTGGGAATAGTTATGCTAATCACAATAACACAATTTGATAATATTTGTACTATTCCACAACGGTTTTAATATAGCACGACCGGGATTCGACGTATCCACGTCATCATCAGGTGGCTCCAAAACTAAAACTCCGTGGAATAGTACAAATGTTATCAATTTGTTTTATTGTGAAGATGGAATTCCACCAAATATCGCTTACCAAGATTAATTTTA
>KZ308218.1:336128-369407 GCA_000376725.2 Ladona fulva | reverse complement strand
ATTAATCAGAAAAAAATTACAATATTTTATGTCGGATTAGGTTTAAAAAATCCTTTTTAATTGAAAATAACAGGAAAGTCAAACGATTCCTAGAATGTTATTAAAAAGTATTATCGTAGAAACTAAAAGAATACGCAAATTACATTTATATAGGGCAGATAGATTTTTTTTATTCCGAAAATGTATCCGCTGGTGAACTTAAAGAAGTTGCTTGTTGTTGACAAGTTGACAAATACAACTATACAAAGACATATAATGAATAAATACACTGACTTGATCAAGTAACCTGAAATGCCTTGGCTAACTTAAAAGTATTCAATACACGTCAGCAGAGAGTGAATGTATCTCTACTCTAGTAGTCACCTATTTAATAAGGAGGAAATCCAAGTTACTATAGTATTATTTAAATTTTAAAATATTAAACGAATCGATTCAGCTGACACTATTTCATATTTAAGTATATCGCATCAAACTATTACCATCGCACAAATGAATTCTATACGTTGAATATGGCATTATAACAGCAATTTTATAACTTACTTAGTTACTGCTCTTTCAAATATACAATTCTTTTTTAACACTAAAAATGTAAATTAAAATATCTCACATCATTATCCCTTGAGGCGTTATTGAAAAGCTGGGGTAGCTAGATAACTCGAACTTTCTTGCAAAATAAACCCGTTGGTTTGAGCTTTGAAACACTCCAGCAGCAGCAGTTCAGCAGCTCCACTTATTATGTGATATGAAAATTCCCAAGGAGGATATGGCATGCAAAAGTTCAGAAGGCACCATGGGTTTTCCAATTGCAGATTAATCGACTTGATCCACTGACCTACCCGGTCAATTCATTCATCTATGCCGTACTTCTTTTAGATATGGTACCTCATTTTACATCTTATTTCTTAACACATCTAGACTTTTTACGATTTTATCTATATTATCTCGTTCTCGACGGTTGTTTCAACTTCCATTTCTCTTCCTTTTCCTGGAACCGTTTCCCCCTAATTTTTTCCCCGAATCTCATCTTACTCTCCCCTTACCATAGTCCATCACCCTTTTGTGAGAAATTCACGACGGATCAGACATTATATCGAATCCATCACGAGCTCACGCACAGATGGAAAACTGCATCCCAACCCGATATGTAAAAAACGAGAACTCCGAAAATTTTTCTCACGAATCTGAATTTTCCAAAAGGTTCAACCCCTTTCGGAGAGAACAGAAATATCCAAATAGTTACGGGATATATAAGCAGGAAATCTTCTTACTGTCAAAATATTTGCTATGGAAGAAATCGAATACTTAACGCATCAAATTTATTTTTATTGTTATTCGCGCAGAAATAATGTTTTAAGGATTGCGACTGTCATTTTTAGAAAATTGATTTTTTTCCATTATCTTAGCTAGCGGAGAATAATGTTACTTTTTCGTTAGTTTTGCAATAAAGGATATACTTATTTACTAAGATTTTTATGTTAAAATCTACAGATGTAGCCGTGATGACGTGGAAATTCATCATATAGACACAGATGTATACTTTTCCACAGAAACTTTGTTATTGTTCACAGAACACTGTGTTCTGTGAACAATAACGAAATTTCTCCAGGTTCACAGAACACTGTTCTGTGAACTTAAAGATGGCTATGTAGCCGAAACCGGTAGTTCATATAATAAAGTTTCTGTGGAAAAGTATACATAATAATAATAACAACTCGTCTTTATTTATGGGCGAGATTGAGACTAATTAGTTTCTTCTTACATCTAACCATTGGAGAGACACATCTGTGTCTATAAGATTTTTATGGTATCCGATAGGATAACCTCACCGTAGACAAGAGCATTAACGATAACCAGCATCAATCACAAAATAATCGTTCACAAAAATATAAGGAATTGAATTGAGAGTCAGTTTGTATTAGACGAGTGAAGAAAAAAATTACAGAATCAGCTTTATTGATAGGGTAGCAATTACAACCAAAATAACTGAAACCTAATAAAACATGAATTCTACCGCTATCAATCTTTTATTAAAAGTAATATGGTATGAAGTGCAACTAAGATCTAGATCATTCGATGCACATATATTTAAACTTATCAAATAATTTCACCATATCCGATTAGCCTAGCACATCGAAATAGTAACTGCGATATTCATTTTGATCGTGTACTTCGAGGATTTCACATGCACCAGAGTCACATGATGTTTTCCTGATCTGTGCAAAAAACACTATGATGCAGTAGCGGATCCAGTCGTCCTACAAACATTTTCCTTTCCAGATAACCGCCACCCTTCCTCCATAAGTTGTGTGCAATCTGCCCGTCATTTTTTCCGACATCTTAAAAAATCCCATCGAGCAGCGCTCCTTTCCAAACGACCTACCGCTCTCCAATTTTTCCAGCATGCGAGCCACCATCGTCAGGCACGTCTCCAACGCGTGATGCCTTCCATATCCGCAATCTCAACAACGAAATAATCGATTCAGTTTTCTCCCGCCCGCCGCTAAACGCGCAACACGATAAATTTTTCCTCGCCGACGGAGCGGAGAAGCGGAAATGTCAGATTTCGCCTCGGTTTATTAAGAAAATAAGCTCGGACGGCATTCCGCGGCTGAATACCAGAAAGAGCGCCAACTCGCGCGTTCAATCGAAGCGGCCCTATGCGCTTCGAATAAAAAAATATGTATATTCCTCCTTTCGGACCAGAACCGGTGGGACATCTGTCTCGAGTCCCTGCACCCTTTAACCGTGCCGCTACCCCGTCCGGGATACCGGAAGGATCCATTTGCTATTGAGATACGGCGATGTGTCTCTCTGTAAAGAAGTCCGAGGGTCGAGCGCGTATTTTCCCTCGTCTCCATTATAAGCTCTTCGCGAGCGGTACACATCCGCCCGGTATCTCCTCTACTTCATCTCCCCCGCCACGACCTCCCCTTTTCAGTGCACGGTGCAAGCCAACCGTGTCCGAGCAACAAAAGACCGTGTTTATCTGTCCGGCGGGCACCCAACCGTCCCTAGAAAGAAGTGCATCCTACGAGGAATATCCGCAATGAATCTCTACGACGATATTATTTACCGACCGTGAAATATTTTTTTCGAGCAAGGCCGTAAAGTTCCTACGAGTTAGGGTGAGGCTTGGTGTTGTGTCTGACTTCGGACGCGTGCGATACGGCGAGGAAATTAGATTGTCCTTCACTGGATGGCCTGGAGGTCTGTGATAATACGATCTGGAGGCTCTTCTCTAGGGATTACGTGTCTTTTGATCCGATTCAGTACGAATTATATAACTATTAATGTGTACTAAATCTTACAAAATAGCGCTGTTTTCTAAAATTCTCAAGTATTATTCTTTAGACTTTCCACAAGAAAATTTATATACCTAGATAAACACTTTTTCCATAGGCTATTTTACTTTGAGCAATCCATTGGGCGATCAATTTCTCTTTTTAATGAACAGCAATTTCCGATTTTGTAAACAAAGAAAAGGTTAGAAACGATAATACAATTAATTCATGACAAATTTCAACCTAGTTTTATAATATTATCTTCCTGATATTCTGTAACTATAAAAACATTGCACGATAAATGTAACAGAAGAAATGTTCTCAACATTTTCTTTTGTTCTAAATGTAGTTAACTCTAATGTTGTCTTATATTCTAATAAAAGACAATTTAGTTCTTACGTTGAAATATCTAGGTTTCTCTAGATACTAAATAACTTCAAGGAATATTACTTCGGTACACATAAGGAACTGATGAAATTTTCGCTTTATACAAAATAGTTCTCATCTTTATAAAATTCCTTTAAAGTGCAACGAGACTTAATATTAGAGATGTTAAGCTTAGCATTTGATAACAGCTTCAAACTTCTCACGTCTTCAGAGCGAAAAATATCGATTTTATCCGATGAATAATAAAATAATCATGAACTGGCTAAATGAACATTCAATCTATTTAAGAAAAATATCTGATAGGAAAGGCAAGTGCAACTAGTGAAATTAAATAAAAATGTATAATATTAAAAACCGATTAAAATGGCTAAATTTCACTGCTATCTAAAATCAGTACGTAACATGTTTTAAACTAGTGCGTTAATAAAGATATCAAGTTGTGCTTTTATGACCTGCTCTTAAAATTCGTATACTCAATTCCAGAATTCATCTGAGTGTGATCGGGAACAGCAGTAAATAGCGCTTTAATCAACATTAGGGATATCATTTCCGACACGGCTACTTACAAGACAACTTTGACGAGCAGTCAAAGCCTTCGTTCCATTTCGGGAACACCTGAATATCCCGAGGATCAAATTACACGCATCAACGTAAATTGACATGACAATGAAAGCACTTAAACGCTTAAACACCCAAAATAAACTTCATGCGCGCACTTAAAGAAACCTCAAACTCAAGCGATGAGAGTCAACAAAAAAACTCGTAATACTACCATTCATTCCTCATATTATTACGACAGATGCTTTTGTTTCTTTGTTTGAAAGAAGGAGGAGCAGTTACTCTGGAGAAGAGAAAAACTTTCACGAGCGACGCAAGGAGGGCGTGGAACGCCATCTGGAGCCTAATAACTTGGTGCACACTCTTCGGTTCGGGGTTCCTCCCCTCTGAGTGCAAATGGAATAAAAGAACCGCGTGCGAAGCTGTACCGGAGAGAGGAAGAAGAGAGAAGCTAAGGAACGGGTGGGAGTTCGGATGCAAATCTTTTGATGGTCGTTGACACGGACGTGCTAAATTCTATAGATGCGACCGAAGTAGCAGCCCAAGGCTTCCATTAATCCAAAGCTATCCAAAAGAGTAATAAAAAGGAATTATAAAATGAGAGGCATATGAAAAAGTGGTTATAAACGGAACTTGGTCATCTTGCGCAGCGATACACTCAAAGTGTCTAACGATTTTCCGTGTTCAGCAACGCAAAAGTCTCTCAGTTACAGCATCGTCGAATACGAAATAATTATCTGGACCATAGACGAAGAGATTATGTGTTCTCTTTTTGCGTGCACTTCCATCCTTGTCATCAGGCAATACCTATTTTTAGCTTTGTAAGATTGTGTTGAATCTATAGTTCATGATGCAAATAAAACCGTCAGCGATTGACTACAGGCGATTCTATGCATAAAATTGAGTGGAAGGATAGGAAAATTATGAATGCGAGTCTTCAATTCGACTCAATAAGAATACTTTCGAATAAAAAAAAATGTCTTACCTTAATCGCTAATCACTCGCCCACAAAAACTTAAATCTCCCATCCGACTCTGAAAGTAAAAAATCAATCTTTATAATGAATATATTGGAATGTATCTGCAGTCAAGGTTTTGTTCTTAATAACTGAAAATGAAGACTGTAGAAACTTATCATAGTTGATGTTTCTAATATGAGAAATGTCATTAAATTCTAAACTTAAACGTGTAAGACCCACGTCTCTAACTGAATTTTAATGTTCAAATTACCATTGAATTGATTATTTGCCTAATTGTAATGAAAATTCTGTTAGTACGCTACTATCAGACAACCAATAACACAATAGTTTTGGCCATAACCTGAAAGGGAAAAGGATAAAACATAATCAAGTTGAAAGATTTACATTCCTCAGCATAAATAAATTCATGATTGAGTTGTGGGACACAATTATATTTTCAAAATTACTAAGATTTGGAAGACCTTTTCGATTCAAAATTGGTGATTCTGTTCATTGGTACTCAAATTTTCTGTCCCTTTGGGAGCCCTCGGTATCAGATCACCTTGGAACGGTTTTAGCTCCATTTCGGGATAATGCAACCGTTACTTAACGGTTATTTTGACAACATACGTAGTAAAAATCGTGTTCAAAGACGGAAACAGGTTTTATCGAAGTATTTCGCAAAAATATTACGCTTGAGTAAATCCATAGGGACCTTTTGTCTCAAATTTCGCATAAAAGTATCTTTTAGCTCGTGAATCAACTGAAATATGCCGTAGACATGAATGTTTATAGCCAAGATTGTAAATTTAACAAGAATTAAAGGTAAAAAAACGTAACCCCAAGCTTAAGAATTTGGAGATGGAGAATGGTTTGATGTAAAATAAGCATCCGAAAATAACACGCATTATATCCACACGTGAGCAAGATGCGGTACTATAAAATGTACCTCACTACTGCACTCCTATTTACATATCCTCTTATGCACATACTTCTATTTTCCTATCCTTCTTAAATATTTAAAAACGTATGTTTTTTGTAAAAGACATACACAGATTTATCGGACCGATTCAAAGTGCCGCTAGTTGTCTGTTTTTCGTGCCTCAATTAAGAAAATTTTAAAATTTAATCAGAATTCAAAATACTCATCGAAAAATCGTCCATAATAGGGATAATTTATTACTCGTATATTACCGTGATTAGATAGACATCTCACCGAAGTTTTACTTAAAGTTAGACTCAGTGCTTCCACAGCCGTTATTCATGTCGAATAAAACTTCTGGTTTGAAAATATATTATCGTAAACTGTAATTATACACTCTATTTAAAGAGAATTTATTTTGGCATAGAATCAATCAGAATAAATTGCATCTCTGCCCTTTCAAACATTACCAAGTACATAGTTTATTGAAGCTAAATATTTGTTACCAACGTGACGTTTCACCATCGTTTTCTCCACGTGAGTGCACATTTCCTTCTTAACCTTCATGCAGTAATTACAATAAAGAATTATGTCTCATATTGCAAATTACTTATCCATTTGTGTTCTAATTGACAGCTTGGCGGCCATGACGAACAACGAAAAGTTCGTTAGAGTGAGATCTCTCTCTGAACTATAAAGAAATCCCATCTGATAGAAAGTTCATCAACTGTAGTTCTTCCAGCAAGGACGTCTATTCGTAATGAATGAGTACATAGTGTCTGTGAAGAAGTGTTCAGTCATTAAAAGAATATTTATCACGTCTAAATCCTTTTCGAAACCTTTTGTTTCTCTTCCTTCGAACACATGAATTCTCACTAAGCCATCCACCTTCGTCCCTCTTTTCTCTATTCCGCCAGTATCATCTTAATTTAACACTTTACATTGAAAAAAAACCATTATCTTCCTCTAAAGAAACGCAAATCTGTTAAAGTCGTATGTGCATTTTAGTTATACTGGTTAGATCCTGGTAGTGGAATTTCTACAGAAAGACAAGTAGGAAGTGATTATTTTATTCTTTTGTCCAATGGATTTCATCTAATCTCCGTTGATAATTGTTGGGAATTTATAGAATGAAACATTTTAGAGTTCCTCTTGAGGAGAGCTTCAGTTTCAAGCTTCCATCTCGTTATATGTACATTTGAATGTATAGCGAGATTGAAGGTATGTTTGTAGTGAAGTATTTACAAAAAATTACAGAAGCTTTTGAAAGATAATTGAAAGTGGTACCATACCAATCACCACACCTTCAATCTCGTTATATACACGTATACAATAACGAGATTGAAGGTATTGTTGTAGGAAATTTGGACGAAAATTAGTTAAATAATCAAACTTTTCCGTTGGTAGATAAAAATTTAAGAATAAGGAGTGTTACAAGGGAATGAGGGTTGTCATGAGAAATGTTAGGATATGAAAAAGGGCGATTCCGGAAGAACAATCCAACAAGAAAATATTAAGAGAGAGTAAAGAAATATCAAAGGATAGAAATAAGCGGCATTCAGTAAGAAGTATATTTATATAGTTTATTTACGCCGTATAAGCGGTAATAATTATTCAACTAACGATCTTGAATATGTTAGCCTTTGGAGAAGTAAGACCTATTATACTNAATGAATGTTGGAAAAACATTTTTACGTAATTGACACGTATTATATGTGAAAGATGTTAAGTGTAATGCAATATATTCTATGAAAATATAACGTAGACTCACTGAACAATTACAGAATTCTTTCTTGAAGCGAAAAATAAGAACAATTTGTTATAAATTACTGAGTGTCCATAAGCACAGTCATATTGAGACCCACAGCTAGCGCCTATTACACCAAATTATAATTCCACTCCTGAGGCAGAGGAAAATTTTATGAAGACAGTGATGTGAAGCAATGGATACTTAATTGAAAAAATGAAAATCATAGGGTATAACCTAGCATCTCTAACTAAGCATTCCACGACTGTGGAATATCTTCAACTCTCTAAGAGGAGAATTCTTAGAAATTAAACGGTATTTAAAACGCATTCCTTCTTTAATTTGTCAATTAGAAGCCCAGATGAAGGTTCAGATTCCTCTTACGATGTATCTCATATTTCTACTTGGCTTTTTCTACATTAGCGACCTAATCAACTCCAATTGTTTTACCTTAGACACTCCATAACTACGCAAACGGATTAACTAGAAATCCAAAGAAAGGTAGAAAAACAAGCGTGTTATCACAAAGGGTGAAAGTAATGAAGAGTGGATTAAATTCATCAAAATTGTAAGCCATGAAAATACACAATTAAAAAGAATATTATGTGAGACGATGGCGCATGGAATAGAGAATTTGACGAATGATAAGGAAAATGTAGCAGTAAAATATTTTTAGGAAAAGTATTTTTTAAATGATGTACCTTTAATATACATATTAAAGAGCAAGTTATACTATTTTAGCAGTTTATTAGAAAGAACAGATGAACAGTTTTCGGATTATTTGGTGAAGTTAGTTCGCCTCTTTGTGCGTAAAATTTAAAGGGTTAAAAATTGAATAAGAGAAATTTAGGGTAAATTCCAGGCGGCTAAAATTATTTTTTCTTCTATTATAAAAAGTTGTGAAGATATGTTTGAGCAGTAACAGAAGAAATACCGCTAAATATTCGTAAAAGTTAGAGCTGAAAATGTCATGATTGGAAGTACAAGTATAAAGAATGAGGTAATGAGATTTATTGTTTTATTTTCTGCAATAGTGTTCCTAGAATCCGCAATATAAATATTAAATAATGCTCATATCTATATTTAATAAGACGATAAAACCAGATTTTTGCGAAATAAAGCTATGTGAAAGCAGTTTTCGATATTTTGTAACGAAAAGCTGTAATATTTTCGTTTTGAAAAGGTAAGCAGGAAACAAAAACAATGCTTCGCATCCCTTTCGCTACGTTAGCTATTTCGCTCTAGATTTATTTCTGATTCATTGTTACAGATAGCGTACTTTGCCCCTTAGCTTAATTACCCCTTTTTTCCATCTAACGCTCACCAGCCAGCGAGCCGGTGGTTAACTTAAGCGGAAGTCTTTTGGACCATATATCATACCAGAGATTTCATCTAGAAACCGCAAAAGTGGAAAATTACGCCGGTTAGAAACAAGTTATCCGCGCTATTCTAGCACTCTCCTCACCGATCATATCTCGCGAATGCGAGAGCCCCCTCTATCCATCATAGAATCAAATAATTCTTCCAATTCATCCCGTCTTTTATTCAGATACTCCGCTACCCGTACTTTTTCTATTTATTCGCATAAAATTCATAGCTGCTTCCGATTCCGTTCAAAATGGAGTGTCACTATAGGATCTTCAACTATTCACAGTGCTTTCAAACGATAGCGGATCTCATACTTAGTTTCTTTAGTGTTCCTGTCTCAATCCCTCATCTGCCTTCTGTGAGCCATCTTCCGTGAAGTATCTTTCTTCTTCCTTCTTCATCATTTCCTATCTAAATTACCACTGTCGCGTCATTTCCCGAGCCAATGCATCATAGGATAAATCTCTCGTCGGTCGGCAGAATCGCTTATCTAATGGAGTTATGCAATGGCCGATGCCAATTCGCCTCACGTAAAGTGACATCACTTTTCATTTACTTAAAAACAAACTACTCCATAAGTCATCTTATCGCAAATTTGCATGCTAACGTGTTTTCTAGTAAGTTTCTAACACAAAAACATTTACATATTGAGTGTTTAATAGTTATCTTCAAATCTTCCTTCTAAGCCTCCGCCAAAATCGATTAAAACATGAAAGATCCAGCGGTATTGAAACATACATATTATACTTTACGCTACTGGAATCAGCTGTGAGGAGAAGCAAAGCACAGTAAAATACTCGTTTTCAAAGAAAACAGATAAAAAATATTTTTACTAAGAAACTACTAGTATATGTTTTTTCAAATAACTAAGCTAAAACCCATAGGAAATAGACGCTACTAGTTCCGAGGCATGACCGTCATTTTCATATTCCTCTGTTTTTCTATCATTATGGTACTTCACCATGTGACCGTCTCTTTGATTTCATACTTCATGAGGTATCGTATTATTTACGACTTAAAGGAAACTACCTTTATTTCCCGTAACATCTGTTTCTCCTAGTTCTTCTTAAAACTTAGTAAAGTGTGAACATACATGCAAAATAATACACATACAACCAAGAGTATTGAGAAAGGTAAACGAAAATAATCGTCTAACAATTGCAGGGGAAGATTTAAGCTATCAGAGGCTCTAGGCGCATACATCGGTGAATTCCCCCACTAGGAATTATGAAACTAAAACTACGAATATTTTCATAAATTACCCAAAAATATATCCCAAAAAATCTCAGTTGCTTCTTTTTGGCAAGAATAAACAAACATATTTTGAATTACTATACGTATTATTTCTATAAATTACAATGAATGTTGGAAAAACATTTTTACGTAATTGACACGTATTATATGTGAAAGATGTTAAGTGTAATGCAATATATTCTATGAAAATATAACGTAGACTCACTGAACAATTACAGAATTCTTTCTTGAAGCGAAAAATAAGAACAATTTGTTATAAATTACTGAGTGTCCATAAGCACAGTCATATTGAGACCCACAGCTAGCGCCTGTTACACCAAATTATAATTCCACTCCTGAGGCAGAGGAAAATTTTATGAAGACAGTGATGTGAAGCTATGGATACTTAATTGAAAAAATGAAAATCATAGGGTATAACCTAGCATCTCTAACTAAGCATTCCACGACTGTGGAATATCTTCAACTCTCTAAGAGGAGAATTCTTAGAAATTAAACGGTATTTAAAACGCATTCCTTCTTTAATTTGTCAATTAGAAGCCCAGATGAAGGTTCAGATTCCTCTTACGATGTATCTCATATTTCTACTTGGCTTTTTCTACATTAGCGACCTAATCAACTCCAATTGTTTTACCTTAGACACTCCATAACTACGCAAACGGATTAACTAGAAATCCAAAGAAAGGTAGAAAAACAAGCGTGTTATCACAAAGGGTGAAAGTAATGAAGAGTGGATTAAATTCATCAAAATTGTAAGCCATGAAAATACACAATTAAAAAGAATATTATGTGAGACGATGGCGCATGGAATAGAGAATTTGACGAATGATAAGGAAAATTTAGCAGTAAAATATTTTTAGGAAAAGTATTTTAAAAATGATGTACCTTTAATATACATATTAAAGAGCAAGTTATACTATTTGAGCAGTTTATTAGAAAGAACAGATGAACAGTTTTTGGATTATTTGGTGAAGTTAGTTCGCCTCTTTGTGCGTAAAATTTAAAGGGTTAAAAATTGAATAAGAGAAATTTAGGGTAAATTCCAGGCGGCTAAAATTATTTTTTCTTCTATTATAAACGGCTGTGAATCAATATTCATCAAATATTAGGAGGCACTGTCTAAAAATATAATTAATACATTTTTGGGAACGATAATATTTAGGTGATCATTTCTTGTATTTATTGATTTGTATTTGCGGTGGTAAATGATTAATGATAACCATTGCTTCCGCACGACGAGCTGTACAAATCCGTGCCAGGAGACTTTGACTTTTAGTAAGAATAGATTGGGAAAAACAGGGATTTGCATGGGAGGAAAATATGAGCGTGTTGGTCTTATGAAAGGGGTCTTCAAGGAATTCAAGGATGGAAGAGAATAAAAGCGGAAAGGGAGGTGTTAAGCGGGAGATGATCGATTCATGGAACAAGGTATGATATTAAGGGAATATATTAAGGTTAAAAGTAAAAGCACGATCAAAAATAGGCTAAATGAATAAAACGAGAGAAAGAAAAACGAAGCCGAAGAGTGAATAATATGGAGTTATCCCACGCCAAACTGCTCAAGCCATGCTAGAAGTGCTTGTGTAGGATAAGATGCTGATGAATTTTCGGTGGTAGGGGGAGAAAAAGAGGGAAAAAATGAAGTGAGAAATAATATTACGCAAGGAAATGGTTTGAAAAGAAGTTAGTGAAAAGCCAAGAGACTAATTGAACTTCCGGTTGCATAAGTATAGAGATCGGGGATAGCAGTCCAATCCTGACAAAAAAACTTATAGAGAAATTTTGATGGATTTTTGATTTGAGTTTTCTTGCAATTGGATTTAAACAGCATGGTTAGGATAAGTTAGGATAAAAATTATCTACGGCTTAAACAAGATTCAAAGGTTGATATGAAAGCGTGGTTTTAAGTTGTTTTTAATTTTCAAAGAAAATTATAATGATTAATACAGGATATATTATATATAAAATACATATATTTGATTGTATATAGCATAATATATAATATAATAATCAATAAATTTTAGCATTATATAAAATTTCATTATATATACATACAAAAATTAAATACTTTCGTCCAAACATGAGTGAATGAGGTGCAAGAATCGAAGAATGCCATAAGGATCTTACACAACGGGTAACCTAAATATAGATATTTTTTTATATTCACACATTCCTTGAAGTTAATGGTGGATAAGGAAACGAAGTGTAACAAATTGCAAAATAATAAGCCATTTCTTCGGGGAAAATCAACACGAATTCGGCATTTCCTCCGCAGCCCTCCATCTGAAGATGTTTCTACGACGGTAATTTCATGCTTGGCAAAGCAAGAGTTATTTATCTGCAGTTTTTCCCTATAAAAGGCGGATATTGGAGAATGATATTCAATAATACATTAGGGCATTCATCCTTCTATTATGATCGACCGACTAGTCATTTTCAATATAAAAATATTACATCAGGATCTCTAAATACTAGAAATGGCTTTAGGAGAATTCGTTGCGTTGTTAACTCTTGAGGAGATAAGAATGAAATTTAGAAGGAAAAAGGAGGAACTATGATTTTACTGGAGGAAAAGTCACCAAGCATGAACGGATTCCTTTCGCTTTCAAACATTGTAGACCTCGCCTGGCAAGCGAACCCCTCCCAACGAACAATTAAATTAATAACCGAAAGAAATTCACTTCCTCATACTAAATTTACTTTCTTAAGGGGCTCAATAGTCAATTCATGCGCTGGAGCCCTGCTGGTTTTATACAATCAGCTAAGAAGATTAAGCGGCACGTGGGTGGGAGGCGGAGTGAAATACCCGTTCGAATAAAAGGAAAGAGGAGGTAGGGAGATGTTTCGTTAACTCCACCAAATAGAAGAAAAGGAAGCAATCGCAATTGCGAGAGGTGCAGCGAGAGAAGGGAGATAAGAGTTGAGGAAAAAATGGAGAAAAGGGTGCTGCACGCACGGTTACGACAGAGAGGGCGCGCGTGGGAATGAATCCCGCTGGGCGGAGTGCGCTAAGTGCAGGAAACAACGGCCTAAGACGCGGGCGGGAATTTCGGTTGGATGAGAATGTGCCAGTCATCGCTTTATCAAATAAAAGGATTGTGGACGAGCTCGTTTGAAGTAAGTCGAATTTTCGTGACCTGCGATCGCTTGAAGCCAACATGCCGCTCTACACGAGATCCATTCCTGGAGCATGAGTAGAAAGCATTGGCAATGCACTGGGGTGGGCGCCACCTACTGAAATGCAAGTGTCCCAAATTTTTAAATTTCGGAACAGTCGTTCAGTTTGTTAAAAATATTTATAGGATAACTGAGCATAGTAGAAATGGAGTGGTATAAGCTAAGAAAAAAATCAATGTTATTTCGACGTCATTACACGTAGTGCAATCGCAAGACACGCTGAGGTTCAATCTCCAGCCAAGGCAGTCCTATTGGTATTTTTCAGATATTTGAGGCTACAGATTGACCTAGCCAGTAACTTTTTTGGTGAGTAGGCAATTAAAACGTTGAAGGCATTCAACCTTCATTTCGTTTTGCCCTGCTATCAACAGCCTTAACCTGCTGCTTAACTACCGAAGGCGTCCATGGGTCAGGAGTGGGAGACTATTATTAAAATAAAGTAGTGTAAGGTACGTTTAACTTGTTCAATCAAATGTATAATTTTATTTGGCCCCGATATGATTATCCTCCTCTTTATTATACTAGATCTGCAGTCTCAGCTATCAAAATAGCCGATCCCACTACTCAGATTTTTATTCTGTAGCATTCAGTTTTGAGAAGTGCATTTTCAGGAATCTTCTCCGAAAGAAAGAATTTTAAAGAACCAAATTTTTCTTATTGCTCCTCAGCAGATTTATTCGTTTCTGCTCTTACATATGATTAAATTTGATATAATTTGAATTTCAAGTAGTATAAATGCATAAAAAGGTACATATTTACGAAAACTAATAAATTACCTCGTTTATATAATTACCTCGTTACATCTATCACGCAGTTTCCTAGTCGTTTAATTCCGGAACAAAGCGATAACATAATAGTCGTTACATAGCTAATATTAAACCATAAAAAGTTTATTCAGCAACTTAATACTATTTTTCGAATAAACTAAATATTCGTGAAGATATTTTTCTCGGCACTTCGCAACTATTATAAGTAGAAGGTTCTAAAGTACTAAATTCTCTAGGCATTATCAAGCATTTACGTAGGTAACTTGAGTTTTCAACAAAAAGGTACCTCACTTCTCGGACAATCTGCTGTATCCCTCATTTTTCTCTAAAATTACGTCTGAAAATCGACGATATCTCAGTTTTCAACTCAAATTAAGGCTAACCAAGCGAATCGAAACCGTTTATTTATTGCGACAGCAAAGAAAAGGCAGTTAAAAAACTTATCGCAATAAGTATTCACGGAGAGTCTGACAGCCTCTCACAATTACGACATTCTTCTTCACTTTCCCCTCTCGATGCAGTACCATCTCCTTCTTTCGGCTTCTCTCAAACTCCTATCGGATTCATCTAATCCTTTGCACGTACACTTCAACGAAAGAAAGCCGTTTCCGCAACTCTTCAAGCATTCAGGCCTCGCCCCTTTATCGACATTTCTCCGTGATTAAATTCTCTCGCCGAGTCCTTCATCACAGCGGTTCATCCATGCAGTTTACAACTCCATCGCAATGGATAGCGACTTTCATCTCGCGCGTTGATAATTTCTTTGTATATGCTGATTCCCACCTCAGAAGTTGATAGTGTAGCTCATCTTTGGTTCGTCGCCAATTTTCATGCTGACGTTATCAGTCCACTCTTGACCTAGTGCCATCTCACTTCACGCCAAATCCATTCCAGACATCTCCTACCCCTACTCTTTACTATACTTACACAGTATAAAAACCTGATTCATCTAACGTTAGAACAAAATTCTCTACCCGACAACACAATTTCAAACGCTTCAGTAATAAACATATAGGCCTAAAAAAACATATTTTATCATCTTCATCTTCATCATCTTCCACTAGCTGACGTTACTGACTTCTGATATACGATTGTCATGGGGGGTTATGGGATGTCATAATTTAGGAATAACGTAATCTTAATTGTTACTTTACGATATTTATGTAACTATTGTCACAGTTGTATTTACTTAAGTTGAGATAATAGTGTAAAATTACCTAAGTAGTGCAACTAATTCAAAAATGTTAAGGTGAAAATGTTTCTGTTATAAGGAGATACATGTAGATGAAATCCTAAGTAGTTTATAACACTGCTTTATATCGCGAATTTAGATATCTCAGATTCGAAAAAAGTCTCTTTGGACTCTCAAGTTTCAGATGAATTAGCTAGACTTTTAATGTGGACATTTTATAAAAATTTAAGAAGAAGATGAAAATAAGAAGCATTTACTGGTTGGTAATTTAAATTTATCGGAGAGTTTCAAACTTCTGTTTGGAGATATTTCACATTTTTAAGCTTAATTTAAGATGAAATTTAAGAGAAAGGGCTTTGACATTTTGATGAAGCCCATCAGGGAGAGAATAAATAACGTCTAATTCACCATACGATAGAATTTTTCCATTAAGTATTCGGCCCAAAGGATGGTTGGATCCACTTACCCTATACCATTGGCCACCAATAATGAGGCGACTAGACAAGATAAGGAATGAAGAAGTTCGTTTTCAGTGAGCCAGAATTCCATGTGGAAGACCTTCAGGTAACTGCACCACGATAACCATACTAATAACACTTTTCACAGCATTCAATTAGGGATGACCAAAATGAATGACGAGACGGGGTATAATTTATTTCTCAGTAGCATTCATACTATCGCAGCCGAGAACAAGAATGGAGCAAAATTATATGCAGACGAAAGATTGCTCCACCTGCACCTAAAGACAAATGTATTCCATTCCATTTGACATCGGAGTTCGAGAAAAGCCCCAAAAAGTCGTCGTTTGCGAGAAAGTTGCGAGCTTTTTGGAGCTTATCTCGAAGTCTAACGTCTTATCATAGCCACGTTCCTTTACTTTATAGAAATTATTCCATTTATCAACGTATAATAGCAATTACAAGGAAAATATTCTTAGATGATAAAACATTTTTAAATCGATCACTCAAATTTTTGGTGAGGTGCATAGCTGGAAAATTAATTACTTTGTCTTTCATTGTATGAACTAATAACCTATTTGTACTTCACCGCAGCAAAACTACTCTTTCTTAGCGCACGAGGGACATTTCCATGACAACAACGGTTGTTATAATCAATTTCGAAAATTTACAAGTAGGTAAGTGACACTGCAATTAATACCCTCTGTCATTCCTTGAACTTTTCTTTGTTTCAATGCTACTGTGGAAGTCATTTTAGCTTTCATAAAATTCTTCCCCTTATTAATGTCAATTTAGCGATTGTTCTCGAAAATTATTCCGGTTTTACCCTCCATGCTCGTCTCTGACACTCGGCTACTCCGGACACCCGAGTGCGCATGCGTTACAGCAAAGCTCTCCCTCAGCATCCTTACTGTCCCTTTTCCCTATCAAGCTCAATGATAATGCAAGTGGATTTCTTCCTCCTACTCCGTTCCTCTCTCATGCTTGCGTCTTCTTCAAAGGAGGCCGAAGGAATTTTTGCGTCTCGACGACACAAGCCGCCATTCCAAGGGGCAATGAAGGAGGAAGAACAATACATGCGACCCGGATACATACCTCGAGTGATAGAGGTTAAAATCCTATACAGAAATAAAAGCATACCTAGAATTCTTGAAATACCGTAAACTTAAACCACGTATTTGGCCTCTAATAAAGATGTCGTTTGCTCGAAACGTATCATGGAAAAGAAAGAGTTCAACATGTGTTCTGTATTCAATCTATTATGCTTCAAATGTTGATAAAATTTGCTCAGAATTCAAGAGAAAAACATAAAGATATGAAGAAAATAGATAATGGTCTTTCCTGATTCGATACACTGGGAAATTAATTTTGGAATTGCTTTAATTTCCTAATTCTTTAACGTGAATTGAATCATTCCTCATATGACGGCAATTTTCCATCTTCAGGTAGAAGTAAGAAACATTTTTATGGCGTTAGGTTGCAAAACATTTTACAGAGGTCCTTCAAATCGACAATTTCAAAACAAAATCTCTCGTTTATTTAGATCAAGTCGGAATAACCGAGTTTCTAACTAATAAATTTACCTGCTGTGAGGGAGAAACAACTTCTTGATTTCAACTTCGTTCCAAGAATGAAGCTAATGAACAGATATTGAAAGAAATTAAATTATCTCTTCATATATGTTAGTCATCATTTTATCATATTCCTCGGTTAACATAATTATAAAGAATGCTATGAAAATTAAGGGCGAAGGAGGAAATAGTGTAACTTCAAAGTGATGTATAAAATATCCTATACAATTATTTGACTGACAGTTTGTAATCTGCTATCTGTATATTTGAGAGCTATGAATCAGTCCCTGAAATTCAAAAGGAGCCCCGCCTCCTAGCGCCATTCATCAATTCCATAACGGAAAAAGTTTTCTTGGAGCGTGAGAGAGTTCTTCCGGGGTCCGATCAGGAGTCATCGACTTCGCTAGTAGTACTTAAGGTACGAATCACGCATCTATAGAGGGAGATAGGGCAAGTAGAAAGGTAAGCTAGCAGGGGAGGAGTAGGTTTTAAGCGTCATGATGACTAGGGTGGGCACGTGCGACTTTCCTCTTAAGGAGTTGCAATTAGTGACGCTATTGGCTCCCCCGTTGTCAACCGCATTGGCTTCATCACTTTCACCGGGGAGACTCGGCGGAACATCGTGCGCGCACACAATCTCCATAAATCACGTTGCACTCCACTGCTCTCTCTTACCCTAACCCTTCGTATTTTCTCCGCTTCATCTCCACTTTTCCCTTCCGTCACTACGAGAGCTATCTCCGCCTCCATTCTCTCTATTACTTCCATTAACTCTCCGCATTCAAACCTCTTAACATACTCAGACTCGAAAATGCTCCGCTCTCCATACTTTCAGAGCAAGGACTTGCACTCATTCACATCTGAGATCCATTTGCATCTCTTTGGCAGAAATCTGAAATGACGAAAGAAACGTTTTTACGCCCATCAACTCCGCATGTGAGAACTTTTTTTCTGTTTCAGTTCCGTTAATGCGAAAAGGGAACGTTATGAAGAAACAGGTGAAATGTTAGAATTAAGACTTCTAAAGTCGCGATTTTTAGGAATATGTTTACAAAACATAGGTTCTATAGGAAAAATATAGTTTTATTTAAGTTTTCAAATGAAATTAAACAGAAGAATTGATCATCTTTTCTATTATTTGATAACAATATTACAATGACCTACTGCCCATCTTCAACTTAACGTTGGTAACGCGAAAATAATATTTTGATCATTCCTGAATAGATAAATTTTATATAGACCTTACAATTCGCCATTGTAGTTCAGTTGTTAGAATAACTTCCCAGAAATGGTAGAACCTGAATTCGAGCCTTAGTCACGTCGACATTTTTCATTTCTGTTTATCCTTCAGTTCGTATGTACCCTGCTGAGCCCAATATACGTTTAGCTGAGATACGTCATTTTCGCATAAAATACTCTCATTTTGTAACAAAATAAGGCATTAAATCGGTATATAAGGAAAATAGTGAGAGAGTGAGTTCTCTGAAGATGCTATAATAACAAATTAATAACCCTTCAATCCTGGGCTTTTCCTACACTGAATGTAAAAGAGGAGCAATGTATGAGGAAAGACAATATTTTATATAAAATTCTTTATCCGTGAAAGCTGTGCTATCAACAAAGGCAATAAATAATTCATTTGTTAAGTTCACCCTTCCCAATTCGCAACTTGAAACGGGATTAGGAATGCTGACGTGGAAGTAATGGTAATTAGCCCAATTTTAGTGTAATTCCGAAGGGCCCTGAACCCAATCGGTGATAAATCATCAAGAGGCGTATAATACGTATTGAGGAGACAACCGCCACAATAACGGACCCAAAACTGTTCCCTTTTCGAGAAAGATTCACGACAACCACCATAAGCTAAACGCCTCACCCTAACGTCACAATTGCCAATAATGGATCTGATAGATGGTGTGACTTTAGCCTTCCTGACCCGGAGATCAAGGAGAGAACCAAAACTTCCATCTCCGCTCCATTGATCCACAGTGCGCTCTCAGATTCGTGACATTACTGCTATGAATTCACGGCATCCTAGGGCACCTCCCGCGACTGTAAACTTTTGTCAGAAGTGGCATACTCATGCTCTGCGCGAGATATCGCGGGTGCCGCAAGCCTCGGAAGATCCTCCACTCTCACGACCAGAAAGGAATGACTGGAACCTTCGCAGCTCAATCCCTCTGCCCCTATTCGGGATGCACGGGAAAAATGACGCAATCTTTCGAGAGGGATAGAAGCTTCGGGTGAAGGGGACCCGAAATGATATTCGGACTGATGCTTTCCATAGGAACGCCCTATGAGAGAGAGAGGCCTCAGCACGAAGCAGGTGTGTCGCACTGCCCTCGAGCGACCTCGGAGCCAAAAGGCGCCTCGCCTATACCCTCAAACATGTCTCCCCTACGCTGCGGTGTGCGCGTCCTCGATTTCCTAAAAGGTTCACACCCCTCTTTCTCCCTGAACGAGATTCAGGCACACAGCACCGTGCACTGTGACATCTTCTCGCTCTGATAATGTCGTATTAGAGTCCAACGCGTTGTAGCTCTTAATGACGCTGTAGATAGAGCTATCAAAGGGTAAGCTATTTACCTAAAATAGGCAGAAATGAGACGGATGAACTTTTTCCTACGGTATCCATCTGTAGTTAGTTGAGATACTTCCTTAGAAGTGCTCCTGAGGCTCCGTAGTGGGAGTCGGACAAAATTTACCAACTACCAGTTCCTTCGGTAGAACTGAATCAAGGAATCTAAGAGATAATTTTCATTATCTTTTAAAGATTTATCAATGGCGCTACGTTGTACGTAGCACTATCTTGTATAAGTTGGTGTTATATTCAGAATTATTGCTTAAATAAATGTATTTTGTAAATTCAATTTTTAATGTATTTTGAAATAATTAACCTGTTTTTTAATTGAAGATTCTCTATGATTAATCATTCAGTCGCCTTTTCCAAAGAGTCAAAGATAATTAATAGAAATGATGTGGAGTTAGGACTGGAGTCGACTTTAAAAAACAAAGGAGAAAAAAGGGGAGAAGTCGAAGTCCAGGCCACTCGGCACCACAGCCATGACTAAAGAAATAATCATGATAATCAAAGTGTTAGGAAAATATGGGATGCTGATTTTGATTCATGCGAAAAAGAATCGCCATTGAATTTTGTCTTTCAATAGGCCTGTGATTATGTGTGTCACTGAAGTGAAGATTTTTTATGCGAGTTTTCTACTTCTGTCTATAAAGAGAGAGAAACGAATAGCTCTCTTGAATTAAACATTTCCATCTACAGAATTCCATAACCAATGCATTCATCCCCTAAACTTCCATCAATCACACACGTATTAAGTATTCCACTCTTTGATCGTGCCGTATCCAGTTTCCTTTTCTCTTCCGTTTTATTCATACGTATCCGTACCGTTCAGGTATACGTATCTCGTACTTCTCCTTCTAATTCTTTGAAGCACAACTTCATTCTTGGTCTCGATTCTCTGCTCTCCTCCAGTCTCAGATTCCTTGTGTCGTAACTGATGCAGAACATGATTCGCATTAATTTGAAGAAAATCGTTTAGTTATGCTTACATGATACAAAATCCGCATCTGAGAAATAGTATAATAACATACAAGTTAATACAGTAATTTTCTTTAGAATATAATATGGAAAATGTTCCAAATACAACAATCAAAACCGATTGTCATTAAAATTTTATTATTTATTCAGATTTCCTTACTATATGATGCTTCAGTGATCCAAGGAAAATTAAATTAAACAACATAGAAAACTAGTCGTCGGAAGGAATCGAAGAGAAAACTCACAGATTATGAAAAATTCAAAAACCCACAACTCCCCATTATTCTTGGATAGCTCTTTCAATAAGTGGTGGAGAGATATTTCAAAGAGACCGCAATTGTATCTTAAATGGAACATTTTGCTTCGGGCTACTCAGTAATCAAAGGAAAAAATATATATCGAACCTTCAGGAGAAGAATCAAAATAAAAGCTAAGCGATTCCTGCTGTAAAGAATAATTCTCTTTTTGCTAGTAGAAACAGAACTTTTATATAGGAACTGGAAAGTCGTGCTAAATATTGAGAATTTCCCAATCATCTTTTCCTAGAGTATGACTTTTTATGAGCTGAAGCGAATCTAAAAATGGCATATTCTCCAGTTCCCACGACTACAAGCTCACATGCAATGAAACCGGTTTCTGGGAAAAGACGATTCTGCTTATCTTTTTATCACTAAAGAAATGAACGAAGGAAATCTATATGAGGCAGGGAAATATTGGATAATTTCATACGGAAGTCACGAGTCCTGCATCACCTACCCGCAACGGAAATAATTTGAAATTATTATTAACGATTAAGAGATTTTTGGGATCCTTTCCCTCAATTACAATGTAGAATTTAAGATAATATATTGAAAAATGAAGATGTTCACGATTTTTCATATGAATTTATTTAGAGCATCACTTGTTACTATTTTTAAGACAAAAGAGTAGTAGTATTGTTAAAATTGCTTCGACAGCTTAGGTCATTTCGCACGTAACCGGGGATCGAATCCGTGACCGCTTTCACCGAAGTCGAATGCGTAGCCCACTTAGCTATCCGGGAGCCTCAAAAGATGCGTATGTGTAATATATTTAGGAATACGTATGGTTCAAAACAAATATATTTTAACTAAGTATGCTACTTTGGAAAAATTTTCAGATTTTGTCGACAAAATTGCAGAATTTATTCCTTTTCTTTTTTCTACAAACTTGAAAAGAAAGTAATGCACTAAAAAACAGTTTACCAATATACCTTCAACTGAATATGTATGTACATTAATAGCATATCTCGCAAATTTAGCCTTAAAATTCTTTCGCAACCAGTTGTCGAAAAGTGAAACCCCTGGAAACTTACAGTTACCGGAATCTTCCAGGAACATGAGTTATTTCGAAATAATACCTTCTCATACCGAAGACAAGAATTAATAGCGACAAGCAAATCTGAATGCAATAAGAAAAACGTACGGTTCACCCATACCCTTCCAACATTATCCGAGAAAATCTTTCCAATCCTCTCTCAAGATTTCGTGAGAACCCACTTTTCACCTGTTTTCGCAACTCCCTCCAAGTTTCCGAAGAAACGTTCATTTTTACGATGCGGCCGAGAAAGTGAAGACATATGCCCTACGCTCGGCGGAGAAAAAAATCAAATACGCAGCGCGATTAATTGGGAATGGATGAGAGAGGTTTAATTTGCGAAGACGATGGGAGTAAATGAGTTCAGCGAGGTTCATAACAATGAGAAAGGGATTAATCAGCTGTACGTGTAATGAGATAGTCCTCTTTCTCCATCGCTTAATACTCTACGAGAGAGCTCGAGATAGTGGAAGAAAATAGGAGATCTCTTCAGGTAGAAAAATGAACGGAGGAGGTTGATGAAAGAAGGAACGAAAGGGCGCTACAGTGAGGTTGATACGTTGTGTGTTTCTGCATAACTTCCGTGGCAATCGACGCAGGTGGTCAAATCTTTCAAAAATGTTCCATTAGAAGTAGCGAAATAGAACGATGAAAGGATTTTCTGCTGATGCCGCAAGAGTAAGAGACCAATGGACGTCACGGGACAGGTGGCCTGTGGAGTATTAAGGGTTACCGTAAGGAGAGAAAGGAAATTTGCGATGTTTCCTAAATCGAGGCGTAAACTTCCGTGATCGAAGAGAATAAAAAAGTAGCGGAAGGAGGACTGGTGGAAAATTGGGCAGTAGCGCACTACATCACGCGTTTGGAGTACCTGAAATTTTTCTCCCTGCCCCTCTCAAACGTCTAGAAAATTGAGCAACGTTATCCGTGCCGATCCTTTCCCTGAGCTCCATTGCGCTGGACCTATGATACGATGCATTTACAGTTTAGCAGGTAAAATGAACGGGAGAGTGGATTAAATCCTACCATCCTATTCTTTTTTATTTTCCAATTCTGTCATTCAGAATACTTTGATTGTTATATTTAAGTTCATTAAGATTTATTCGGACGAAGTGTTGACGAAGTAAAGTAAACATAAGCAATATTTCGGAGGTTCTTATCTAGGCTTTTATGAACTGTCTTACCAATGAAAAATATATGTTACAAAACTAAATGCAAATTAGAAAAAAATATTGTAGAAAGCAATTTATTTCATACAGTGGTTATAAAAAGAAGTTTCTTATTAAATTTTATATAGAAATATTCCCTTTGTTCAGATGATTAGATGAAAAAATGCTCAATATCAATTCTGTGATCTATACCTTAAAATTCAGTCAAGGGTTCAAGTTTCTAGCGATTATTTCGAAAATTTTCAGTTCGTTGATACTTAAAAATTGTAGTTTCCTTTTATTCAGCCGCAAAATGAAAATACGCCCGATAGGGCACGTGGTTAAGGAAACGTTGAGGTTTCCTATGAACTTCATATTCATTCTCATTTTAGCATATGCTAATTCCATTTTCAATGTTTTTTCAAGCTTTGTAACTAATCTCATTGAAATTTTCGATTAGTAAAGCATCCGATTCAGAGCGGATAGTATTTTAACATATTATAGCCAAGAGGACTTCGTAAATGACACTGTCTTCCTCAAATTTAATGCATTTTCGAAACTACCTTTCTATCATGGATATGTATAGATGAATGTGAGTAGCAACTCATATCTTATTTGCGTTAAAATGTTGCATTCGTATTTTGTAGACTCAGATTCGGAATAGTCTCACACACTAAAATTTTGGCTGTATAGCAGCGATTTTTTTTAAATAAACACGGTCGAGGGACAAGTAAAAAATATAAAAATATATGTATTTTATTAGTTCGGCTACACACTACGGTATTCATTTTGCTTTATTTCAATTAAACGAGAGGAAAGACTTTTAAAAATTCCACGTTGCCTTCTTTTGTAAAACAGCAAAACAGTTCCAGTAATCATTCGGTAAGTAATGGAAATAAACTAAAAGGACTGCGTAACCAGTATGAAGGGGGTGTTTCATTGGTTGAATTTTGGAAGCATGTAAAGGATGAATAGACGCAGAATGACAATAATGATGCATGAGAAGAAGGGAAGTAGTTTCAAAGAAAGAGGAAAGCCGTGAAAAAGCTGGTTGAGCGTGTTAAATTAGATATTGAGGAAAGGAGATGTGCATATCTTCAACAAAAGAAGAAAAGTGTACAAAAAAATGTATGAATTGTCTGAAGCCAAAGGCATGTATGAATAGGATAGAGCATAGGGAGGATCATACTAAGCAAAGAACAGTCTTAACCCAAAAGAGAATAGCACGAGTGATACATTTATAGGTAAGTAAAGATTTTAAAATCGACCGTTAAAAAGTTACGACCATCCACACAGAATGTTTAAATCCTACCTTAATCCTCGCATTGATTTTTTACTCGCTGAGATTTATATTGTCAGCTTCTTCTCCGTGCACAAGATTTTTTCCACTAAACTTTTTTACTCAGCTTCGTGCCATTCCCTACTCCCGCTACATCGCAGTCATTTCATCCATATCTCTTTCCTTCGCGGCCTTCTTATTCTCTTTCCATAGTTGTGAAGCAGGAAAATAGAAGGGAAGGCACCGCCCACTAACAGCTCTGGGTCGCGCCAAGGCGTTTTTTCTCCGCGAAAGAGCGCCTTGGTAAGAGGTGTAATGGCGTTGGGGTGGAGTAGGAGGACACGGAGGTGGCAGCTCGCGAGACATTTTCATTTGATACACACTATCGCATGCCCGACACTGCCCTAAGAACGATCCAATGGTTGAAATGGAATGACTTGCACCTATATTCGCTTCTCTCACGGCATTAGATACTTTTACAGCATTTCTCCCCTCTGGTACTGCCATTGACTTGCTCGTTATTCCCGCAAGAAATAACATTTTAATATTTACATAATTTTTCCTTCGTTTTTTTCTCAATCTCAGTGATTTTTCGTCCATTTTCTCGTTTCATTAGGTCATTAAGTGATTTTTCTCTCTTGACTTCATCACACCTTTTCCGTGCCCGGAGGAGCTTTTTCCTCCTAATTGAATATTGCAAGCAAATGCTCTTCCAACAAAGATTTCCGCAGACTCGATAACATTTAATATAATTTATCTATAATCTATTATCTATAATATATCTACGGAGGCAGCCGAGATATTGTGGAAATGAAATTTGATTCTAAAGGAAGAAAAGATATGTGCTTTTCTACGCAATTTTCATTCTGGAGACTATAACATCATTAAGTCTCCAAAATTAAATAATAATTATCGATTTAAATAAATTTGTGAATATGACGAACTTAACAATTGATTGAATCATTATCGCTACGATTTCCCTTACTAAAAAATACAAATGTCTTCTGACTACACTCAAGACAAATTTATTTCAGATACTTATTATTTATTATAAAGTAAATCACCGTCTTTTATCCTCACTTTATTAAATAAATAATCAGGTACTGATATATAAAAAATATTATGGATTAGTCAAATCATGAGAAATTATTAACATACATCATCAAAAGCAGCACGAGTGAATCAATGGTAATTTTTTATATTAGAAATATTCGCAAATTTTGGAATTAATCCAATTTTTGGAAAGCCAAAACCAATTTAGGCATACAGATAGACTAAAATAAATTATGGTATATAATGGATCAACCAAAGAAATAAATGCAATTATTTTTTCGACCATTCAGAGTGTATACCAAAATTAGAAAAAGTGGTCTATCCAGTTAATAAATAAAAAAATTGTCACATTCTCTGTATGGCACACTACATCCCAGTTACTGTTTATTCAGCTTGAAGCTCTAAATGACTGATCACCGTTATTAGCATTGTTTTTGTTATAACTTGTTTTTATTCTTGTTCCACAAAAAAAGTAGTAATAAGTTATATGAATCTCTTTAAGGGCTGCAATGCCTCTAAAAATCTGCATTTCCATACTTCTGTGTATTATCTAACCTGTGGAGGTTTATCATACTCTTAGACATGGTAACAATTTTGGGACGTCGAAAATAGAACAGAAATGTTTTAAGAATTCACTCACTTCTATATTTTGAAATAAAAATGGTCCCTCCCTTTGAAAACGAGGCAGAAGACATCTTCCGTTGCAGTATTAGGTAATTTTAAAAATTATACCCTTTCCTTGAAAGATTTATTGAGACAAATTTTCGATAATATCCATAACAGAAGCATGGATAATATTCATGATAAATAGAAAATCGATTTAATTTAAAATTGAGGCCAATGAAATGCACTTATGCATTATTGAAATTATCATCTGGGAAATAGAAGTAAATGAGTGGATGTCAAATGAAAATTTTAAATATAATTTTACATCGGTTAACAAACGTAATTCATTCCAGAATCGCCCCCGTAAATAGAAATTGGATTTCCCAAATGGTTCCAAATCATCAAATAGTTATCAACATTGCAAATAATTGCCACTATCTTCTATTTATGAAGAAGAACGAGTATCACTCAGAAAGTTGAGATAAATTTCAATTTTTTTGTTTTCGGACAAATTTGACGCATTTATTCACCAAAAAGTTTGTCAGCCATAAAATGCATTAGTTCTCGCAACCAATGCATTACCGTATGTAAAACACTGGTGGGATAACTATAAATTTTCTCACGATAGAAGATATTCCTTTTGCAACGAAATTTAAGTGAACGATAGCAAATAAGTAATCACTATATATCCGTAAGGGAACGGAATCTGGCTTATCGCAAAAAGGTAACGAAATTAGGCTCTTTCGAATATAAAAGCAAACCAAGTGACCTTCTTAAGGTCTCGATCAATCGCTTTTAATAATATGATATCATCTAAGAATTGACAGACTTATGGAAGTCAGCAAAACAATACGCAACCTCCGAAGGTAAGATAACCAATCAAAGAATTATTTCCGAGAAAACTTTCTACTGCCCATAACCGATAAAAATGTTTACGATTCCCGCATATCTAACGAGAAATCGTCTTCATGCTCCAAATGGAATTTTGATGGATAAAACGATAACGTGAACGAATGAGACAACATGCTAAAGGGAGAAATCGTGCGTCGCAGTTTTAAATGCTGAATAATAATCCCGCGTAAGAATGATTTCTATAAGGACCCTTGCCAAGAGTGGCCATTGTTTCAGCGTTCTTAATGCACGGACTTGCACTCGCGCCGCAAATCGTCACTTCCTCAAAATAGACCGCCTTATGTCCCACTCCCCGATGTCAAGAGCCCTTTGTTGGCTCACATAAAATATGACAAGGTTGCGACACACGACCCAAGATAGTTCCGTCTCCCTTCGCTGTCGCGTTGAAGTCTCCGGGATAGGAAAAAACGTGGGGTAGATCATTCCGCCCCTTTTCTCCTGACCCCTTTCTCTCGCCATTTACCCTTTCATTCCCTGACTACAGTTTCTTTTCTCCCTTTTCCATGACTCCGGCTCTTGTCGGGAATCGCGATTAAGTTTGACTCTTTAGGAGTCGGGGAAGGAATTGAGATCCGCCAACATACCTTACGTCTTCCAAGGAAAACCTAAAACTTTATTCTCAAAGGTGCATATGAGTGATTCCATCTACAAATCCAATATTAAGTCTAACTCTGAGTAACGTACTTTCATAACACAATCATGGAATCTTTAAAGAAAGTTTTTCTATATGGCAAGTTGTAGCTTAGATCCACTGTGAACTGATGGAACATATATTCGTCAGAGATTTTAACACATTTACGAAAGGCGTAGCTGGTATTGTAAGACATTCTTACTACTCATATTTGGCCACTTCAAAAATGTACATAAGGTTAAGATATGTTTAAGATATTTATACGATGATAATATTTTTGAAACTTACCTCATTCTCTACGAAACATCCACGATAGTATGTACGAAACAAATAGGTCGACCGATAGCTGTTACCACCCATTGTCATACGCCAATTGTCGAATTACAAGGTATAAATTGAGACAAGGATAAGCTAGAGTACATGCATTGCAAAGGATAAAAATAATTCAAAAGGCAAAAAAAAAAAGGATAAGCAATATTTAGTGGATTTATAATGTATTCATAATTGGATCAAAACGTGAGATTTGACATAAAATAAAATAAGTGGAAACTATTTACGAGGTTATGACTTCATCTACATGTTAAAAAGAGGAATTAACAATAAATTAAAATTAATGATTGAATTAATTGCGTAAATTCAGTATTTCGAAAATACCTAAGTTATAGTTGATGAAATATTCTCTCAAGAGACATCTAATCCTGAAATTTTAGTTTGATTGTTACGAATTAAGTGTAACCACGCTTAAGAATCTACCATGGAGACACAGTCAACATCATTCGTATAGTATCCATACAACCCGCACTCTTGCATCATTAAAGTAGGCAGTGTGATTTTGGGGAATGTATCTGAGAGGTAACGTGGGAAATCCATCATTCAAATGAAAAACCTAACATTTCAAAACACCCACACCCACCTCCGGTTTTTCGCAAACGAGGAAATGCTGTAATCATCCCTGCAACCTTACGAGTCTAAGTCGTTTTCCCCAGACGGAATCTCACTTTCGACTGTTTTTTCGTTAAGAACAAAACGAGGAATGTTTCGTGGTGCACGCTCAGAATCGTGACAATGACGCCGTGGTGGTAAAGAGGGAGAGGGATAAGGAACTGAAGATGGGGAGAGATTTGGAGGGAGAGAGATACACCTTTCTTATAACGGATCGCCTCAGGGATTTCCTTGGCAAGACACAGTACGCAAAGTATCCAAGATAATTTAGATTTCATTTGTATATTCAACAAAAATATCAACAGGGAACCAAATTATGAAACTTTAGTATATGAAAATGAACTACTTATGCAAATTATTTTTTGCATATAAGAGGGAACATTACGCAATATCCATAGATTTTGATTCAGATCATTAACTCAACATCTACATAAATACCCTGCATGCCACCTTTCGGCGTGTGGCCACTACATAACATCTTTTCAAATTACCTTCGGCTATGATGTATACTTTTGGATACCGTAAATTATGCATGAATAGCGATATAAAAGGAGAGATAGTGCAATTTGCATGCGGCATCCTGTATAGTCAAGAGAATAAGGCGTTCGGCTTTGTTAAAAGCGGTCCCGTGTTTGATTCCCGGAGGGAGCCCATGTGTTTAGAATGAACTCATCTGTTGTAAGCACCTTTAACAATGCTACTGCTACTATTTCAATGAGTATGATATACCTGTTTCTCTGTATATACCTTTCGTGCTCCTCTTTCTCACAGCGAATCCCTAGCTCTTGAGATCCGTTTCTTACCTCAACAACGGAAGTATCCAATCAATTTCCGCATTAGTTGCCAAATATTCAACCCAGTTCTTTCAAAACCTGAACGCACAGCATTCAAAGTGCTTTGAGCTAAAAAATTTAATCGGCCAATCAAGGAATAACCACATCCACAAATTTCGTAATTCTTTTAAAAATCCACACCCATATCCAATAGGAAGTTGTAATTTATCCACTTAAGTTTTAATGAAAACCGGTTTTCCGAGTAGTCACCATCATCGGTGAATTTGTGGCAAAAATATGCTAATTTAATTAAGAGCCTCGGCTTTAACTATCTCCGATGTAATTGTACTGTCATCATTTTTTATCTGAACCACTGAAACCATTCTTGACCACAAAGTACTAAGAAACTGCTTGACATACACAGATATTAGGAGAAGTAATAATATATTTCTGGGGATTCATTTACCACTTTTCATGGAGAGTAGATAGAAAATAATATATCACTTTCGTCATGATACGAAAATTTTCACTATATAAAATAATAATCATTCACGGAATCTGAATATCTAGGTGAGAAAATTGACATTAATGTTTAAATGAAATTAACAAATAAAATTCCTAACATATCCAAAAAATGTTAGGCTGTCTTAAAATGAAGCAAGTTACCAATAGCCACAAAATCATCTATTTACCAAGATCACCGTGAAATCATTCCTCGATACCATTGTACATACTACATAAGTGGGTGGATTTGAAAACGTTCTGAGTATAGGCTATTTGGAATAACTTCTGACATACTTATCTTGAAGTACCATTATCTTCAGTCCTCTGTTCCGTAACATTAACGATTGTTGTATTTTCCCTGACAAATTCAACAATTTGTAGTTATCATGGAAATAGCTATCAATTTTTAAATTGAGCTCCTGGTATTTTAATAATATTCCAATATTCCAATATTAATCTTGTCCAGTGAAGTGATAAATGGGTGGAGATTGCCCGATTCTTGATACGTCAGAGTGAAGATTAGTTGTAGTTTAATAAAAGTTTTAAGCCATCAGGAAGCTTGCCATCGTAAATTGTAGGGGATCCGACGAATTTATGAGGATTGTAGAGTAAATCTTAAAGTGATAAATGAATGAAAATCTGATACATTCTGAAAAGGTTTTCAAACGAGAATACTAATAAGATATGAATGTATTATAACTAGCAAACCTCAGCTGATACCGCAGATAAATTTTGAGTATTTTTACTTTAAAACGAAGCATAGCTGAATTCGAGGCAATTGACTAAACGCAGGAGTAAATGCTATGGTTCATATCATTTTTAGGCTAGTATTCGACCAATGAGACCACTTGACACAATTTACCCTTAAATAATTAATCCAAAACAAGCACTAACATCCATGCCCTAATGAAATCCATGAACCCGGAACCTCCATGCTGGGAAGTCAACACAGCAAATGCTATGACAGCGAAGGTGAAGAAACGAGAACTATGGATAAAACAAACACTATTTATTCTTCCCTTAATGAATTAGATATTCGAATGGAGGGTCAATTCCGTAGAATTCCGATCCGCGGAATTTCAATCCCGTTTTTATGTTTGAATACCGCTCAGTTATTGCCAGATGTAACATAAGCTCGGTAATTGTAATTTTATGCTTTTGAGTCAACGGAAAATCATCCATGCATACATCAAATCTGTCCCCTTGAGGTTCTTATTCATCGTATCATAACTTAAATATCCGTTAAGATGCTAACATTGGCCTCTCAAATGGTTAAGTCGTTCGTCAGCCACGCCGAGAGCTGGGATTCATTTCCCATCTACAGCAATTTACTTGCCAGTATCTTTTCGAGGAGACCAGAGGTCGACTAAGCCGGTAAAAAATGAGTACCAGAGGTAAGCACTGAATAATAATATGCGGTGGAATCGTGGTTCCTCACTATCTTCATATCTTACCGTAATGATAAGTATTAGCAGTCTTAACCTGATAACTCCAGAGGGCCTTTTGTGCTATGAAATGGGGCTTATTACATAAAAATATACCCTTTTCTTTCCTAAATATCTCTTTTGTTATTGCACTCGATTTTTCCTTGGAAGTTGCATGAGAGCCGAGATAAGTACCTGACATTATTATTAAATTATTTCCATGAAATTAAGATAGTAAATCAAGTCTCTTCTTTATAAGTTCTATCGTTGTAAATTATATTCTAGTACTGAGTCTACACTTTAAAATAAAAAAGTTCAACGTTAATATTCTTAAAATATTTGAATAATGATGGATGAGAAGAAAATCTTTTCAACAAATATCGCTCAATTTTCACTTATTTGTTAGTAGATAGCACATTAAATCGGGGGCTCAATAATACAATTTCATGGCTTTAGTATTGAAGATAGTAATTTATGAAGGTTAAATCTTTCTTGTTTCAACTAAGTTGTCACTTAAGACGTTGGCTGTTTAATATTTATCAGACAGATGAAGTGCGTAATAGGATTAGAAGCACACAAACTCAATTGTCAAGTCGATAAATTTTTGTCCTACGACCAAAATATTACCTGTTTTTGGGTTCATATAGAGACTCAATAATGTGTAGGGAATTTTGGGAAAGAATAATCTTAGAGTAATGGGTATAAAGGAGAAGATTGGACGGAAAATAAATATAGGGATAAAAATAGTAGTAAAATGAGTAATTTGTAGTAAATCCCATGAATAAATTTAGACAATGAGACGACACTCTGGGTCGGTTTATGCTTTATGAAGGTTTAGGAGGATAGAGTGGAATTAGGAGAGGGTGAAGGAGGGAATGACAGTGAGTGGAGAAAAAGTGAAGCGTCGTGCTGAGGATTGTTGCTTTCACCAGGGAATGACGACACAGTCGCAAAACGGCGCGTCGCACCGTGCACCTAAGGTTCAAATCGGCGAAAAAAATACAAGAGATAAAGAGAGTGAGAAATTGATAGTGAGTGAGCGAGAGAGATTGTTTCCCTTCGTTAGGAGAGGGAAAGGCAAACCGATGGGCTATGGAAGACACGACCTCGCAAACCGTTGGGAGTAGGGCAATGGACTCCTTCCTTATTCGGGAAATCATTCTCAGACAAATGATTTGCATTCTTAGAGACGCCTCGCTTCAGTTTTTCGTTTCTTTGCGGAGCGGGAGAGTTTGCAGGGTTGCGGAAATTGTTTCGAACTAGCAAGTTGCAGAGCTCGAGACAAGATTTAATCCACCCGAAACTAATTCACTACCATTAGCAATTTTTCAAACAGCATCCTAATAGAGAGTTTTTGACTAGATTATTTGCTGCTTGCGTTAAAAATTAGATGCTGCAAAAAGTATTCTTTCTCGTAATTAATTAGTATTTCAATGCTAACACTACATATATAAAAAGTAACACTATATATATATA
>KZ308218.1:301298-336030 GCA_000376725.2 Ladona fulva | reverse complement strand
ACTATAATAAAAAAGGTTCCTCATCTGCAAAAGTATAATTTTCGACAAATACTTGCCCGTGACCCATCTCTCTTTTGTGGCTTAATTCTCCATTTTATTCCTCACATATCATACATGGGCTAAATAGAGGGTGAATGTACACTATGGTTTTCTGAAATGATAAGTGTAGAATTCTGGAAATACGGAAAAGGAAACAATTCTGCTTTTCTCAAATTAATTATAAAGACAATTTACAACACTCACCCCCAAGACCCTTAATAAAACCTGAACAATTCATTTTAAACCAACCTGAATAAACCATTTTAACAACAATAAAGAAGGAAAAAATTTTCTTCCCAAATAGTTACAATGAGGTCAACTTTCCCTCATTTTATTTCCATAAAACTGGATATTGCTAATATGAGGTGCGAGGAGTCACTATTGAAAGCGTGAAAAAAGAAATCTGGAATATTTGATATATCACAGAAATTTGAAAATTACTAAAAGGATATTTTCATAAGGGCTTCACCCAGTTCTTTTTTCTTTATGCCTGTATATTAGCTTCAATAATTGATGCAGTCAGTCACTCAATAGGCATTTAAATTCACAGGGGTTATCTCTATAGACTGGGAGGAAACTTATTCATGTCACATGGTATCCGCAGATGAATTCCATGGTTCTAGCATCAATGATTTTCTATTAAGGAAGCTATAGGTGTAGTACCTATACGTAAGCATGCAACGACCAAAGTTAATTTCTTAAATCCGCAAGAACTCGAAAGTTTATGGGCTGATATATTTCCTCTTCCTAAGGTGGAAGAAATAGAATGCAATGGGTCAAGCCCAGTGCACGCCCTAGCAGAATGAATAAAGCATTCATTCATATTTAATCTACCGATACGAGGACTTTTACGGGATAATATATCTGCCAGTCTAAGAGTTACGATGAACATTTCTCTCCACCGGAATTATCTTGGGCTGTTTTTTTAAACATTTATCGGCTTCCTTTTCAATGATTTCGAGAAATAACAACACATTTATTCCCCAAAGAAAACTCGCGCAATAACATCATACATAACTCAAAATGCTCTAAGTTTCCCTTCTGAAACGAGCCGCTTCTGCAGAGCGTTCCAATTCGTGACCGGAGGCGAACTTCATGCACCCGAGGAAAGAAAAAACACGAACGGGATTCGTAAATTTTATCGGAGCCCATGCATTGCAGAAAAAATAAGACGAATCTTATAGCCGCACTTCTTCAAACCTAAACACCGCGTCCTTCCCGCTCGCATGAAACGGACCGTGCGCTCGACATCGCGGGGCATGAAACCATCTGTTGCATCCGTTCAGCAATAAATCTTTGAGCACCATAACTTCAACCCTTTACACCATCTTCCATTTTCTTCCGTTCCCATTACGCCTCCCGAACATTTCGCTTTTACAGTCTTATCTCCTACATGGGAAATACTCATGCCCTCGGGAGGCGGTAGTAGCATCCCGCGACAATTCTCCTCCCGTGACAAACACAGAGAAGCTGGCACGGAGGAACACACAATGAAAGGAACGCAATCACTTCATCTCGTCCCTCTCTCTTTGCTCGTGCAAGATCAGAAAATGCCCTTCCTCGAGTTCCCTCGACCCTTTTCCTTATTTCTCCTTCTGTCACCCTTTTTCCATTTTGCGTCCTACCGACCAAAACGAGTTGCATCCCTTTCGACCAACGCGGTAAAGGAGCGCATGTGCGCTGTGTATCTGTTTCAAATTGCTACCGCGCCCCTTATCCCCCCCCCCCTTAGGTGCTTAAATTTCTCGCGGGAGAATCGATTATATTGAAGGAGAAAAATTCCAGATGCCTCGCACTTAATAACTTTCGCTCGAGGGAGAGATAAAATTCTGCTGAGGAGATGTCAAATTCCCCTTTGCCAGCGTAAACCAAGTGGAAAGAAGGAAATGGTGGAAATTAAAGAAATGTTTCATACGATTGAGCTTTCAACACGTTATAAACACTATAAATTAAATGCGCAGTTCCTGGTTTGTGGGAATATTGATTATGAGGAATTTCTTACTGGAAAGAAACTTGCGAATTTCTCTAAAATATGCTCTGAAAGGAAGAGAAGTTTTTGTTTTCAAATGAGTAGAATGATGAAAATTAAGAATGTATTTCATCAAATTTTCTTATGGAATTATATACTTAAAAAATAAGTAAATTCCCTCATCTATCATTCAACTGCATTTTCTTAGAATTTAAAATCGAAAGCGAACAAACTTTGAAGTGCATTGCGCAGGAAATGTTTTTCATGAATTTTCAATTCTTTCTCAGCTGAAATATATTTGAAAAGAATTAGTTTTATCGAAGACTTTTTATGGCAATACTAGAAGAATTTAGGAAACCTTTAAATTTCTTGAGCCACTGAATGCTAAATAAAGTTGAAAAGAAATAGTGTATTAAATAGAAAAATGTGGGTAATGAAATACGGAGCATTCAGTAAATTACTTATAATAATAAAACCTAAATAGTTACAAATACACTAAAAAATCTCGAACATTATTCTTAATACTACCAAAAAGAAAATGGGCGAAAAATACTATCTCAACGATTCGTGTATGGCATATTCTCCATAAGTTAGCAAGTGCTATTCTCTACTTAGCAGCTATAGCTAATTTGTAAGTATTAATATTTTTTTATGTTTAAATCTCAATATCTTTTGTTTTCATTAAACGTAACTAAGTAAAAAGCAGCTTTTTTAATGAAACTCAATTATAATCTGAATGACAGTAGTTTTCTATGAAAACGTGGATCTAAGGTCGTGATCTGTAATAACTTTCGACCGCCTAATTTCGAATAATTGTTATAATTTATGTAAAACTTAAGAGCACATTTTCCCAGGATCAATTCATAGGCCGTATCTAAAATACTGGCTGCTTTCCGAATTGGGTGTATTTCAATAAAAGTAAATGAAAAAGTAAAGGTGCACACATTTCTAAGACTATTTTCAGTTAAAAAATTATGATTTGTACTCGCACTTGAAAAAAAACTGCCAAAAACAGCAATCTAATTAACTGGTTTATCTTGGCAGCAAATAACAATAAATCTGGAGTAAACAAAGCTCTAAGTTTCGGTACACAGAATTGTAAGAGAAGAAATAACCAAGAAATCACATCCATTTTTCAGCTTCCTCGGGGTTAAAACTTTACTTCCTTGAGATAAATATAAACTCTCTCCTTCACTATGAATCGAGCCGCAGCGAAAATTTGCAAGCCTGATTCTTGCACCTAAGCGAATGCACCATAACACGATCGCATGCAAATAAATACAAATCCACATTCTTTAGAGCCGTATCCCTGGTGCTTGTCTTTCCGAAGAGCCTGCCTCTCTGGACCCCTCTTACACAACAGCCACATTTCTTTGGCAAAAAAGAAAACCGCGCTAGCACACGCGCGCGGGAAGCTCATCCCCCGAAGCGGCGTCGAGGGATTTCCGCCTAGCTTTTATCCCCCAGCGAAAGCGAGGTATCTTCCGAGAGAACAGCGTATCGCATTGTCCGTTTCTTCGGAAAGAGGACGATTAACATAAATATCTTCTCTCGCTTGCCATCCACTCCGTCGCCCTAGACACGTCGCGTTCTAGAGGCGACCCCACCACCGAACAATCCTCCACTTCTCTGCCTTGATGTCTTTATCTCCCTATCTTCCTCCCTCGCTCATTCCATGTGTGTCATTCCCTTCATATTTCCAGGAAAGTTGCCCTCAACCGTTCCCTTCCCTCTCTTTTCAGATCTGTAGACATGTCCCCAACTGCGTATTCTACGCAATGTTCAGAGAGCGTGAGTAAAGCTTTTGGTATGCGGTTCTGATTGATGAATATATTGCATAACCTAAGCAGGTGAGGTTTTCTTTTTATGAATAACCTCTTTCTTGAGGAACTTCCAGCATTTTATGCAGGGTTTCAGTTTGTTTCGTTTTGCGCAAATTGAGTCATTTGTGCACGGGCTGATATTCTTATACGATAGATATTTCACCGATGGCACGTCCTGATAAATCGAATGATATATGGATGTGTATTATGATATTCTATGCTCCGCCGATTAACGTAGAGATTTGCGGTCACTCACAAAAACTTTACGGGGCGACTTTACTCTGAGAGACTTGTGCACTTTCTTCAAGTGAAAACTCGGTGAATAGGTAGGTGCAAACAAATTTTTGCTCCATCTCTGTGGACCAAGCAACATCAATATCGTGTTAAAAATTCAAGTATTGTAAGTTCCAAAAGATATTTATGACATTTATTTTATATAATTCTATATATTAAATGAACTGTAACCGCCAATGTCATCTGTTATTACCACCGAGACAGAGAATACTTTCCAGTATTACTACAACAGTTGGTACAATTAAAGTATCCGTAAAAATGATAGGGTATAATTACGGATTATTCAGGTTCATGAAGATAAATTTAATACATAGAAAAATAATTGTTGGGCCTTTCGCAAAAGGAATCAATTTTTCCCTCTGTTCATACCCTTCCTTGGCTAAATTAATTCGAACAGACACTTAAGTTCGCATTCCCTCATTTATCCGCATCCGCATCTTCTTCGCCCGTTTAATGAAACTGTCGATACCGTATTGTAATAAACCTTAATACTTATTGTCAGTTATTGCTCTATTATTGTGAAAATGATTGTGTCTTATCTGAGATTTAAGTACGATTGAAAGATCATATACATGTATTTGTGTGTTTATGCATGTGTTTATACACTTTACCTTGTGATGCTGCCTTTTGGTAAGCCTTTTTTGATCAACTGTCACCTATTTAAATACTTCTCGTTGGTTTAGATGTGAGAGGAGAATATAGTTTTAATTCCGCGCTTAACAAACTCGTACTCTACTCAGAGGAGTCAGTAATCCGAGAAACTTCTCTCCGATTCAACCCTTGAGTCTGAGCTTCACTGCACCGATAATGAGGAATCCCATCGAAAACTTTAGAAAGAACAATTTATCCTCTTTCATCTTCTCTCTTATCTACAGTTTCCACAGTCTCTCTACAAATGCTAATCATTGTAGTTCACAGAAATCTTTCTATCTTGAATCCCAAATTGAGAATATGTAAAACAACGACAGAAAGTTCCACATGTAATACATAACTAATTACGTATTTCGGACCATTCTACTCACTTGTATATGAACTACTATACCCGATATCCGATCTGACACCATGTACTACATTTACATCTAAACCGAAAATTTTTGATTTAGGTTCACAGAAAAGTATAAGAAAAGCTCAAGCCTTTCTTACGTATAAAAGTAGACAAATAAATTCTAAAACTCAGATTTGAGACAGTTTACTGGAAGTAAAGGAAATAAGAATTTTTACATAGGATTTAATTAAAGATGCTTTCGAAATTTATTACATTTTCAGGCTTTCTAATTTTCCAGGGATAGTAGATTTCCACTCCATTGGAATACTTTGGGGTTATTTTAAGATGAAATTTCGTTTTATAGAATGTATTCCTTCATTTTATTTCTATTCATCACTAGTTTTTATTATAATAGCACTACTCAATAAGGTACTTAATTTTTGAATAGAAATCCTAATAAACTAACATCAAAAAGCCATTATTTGGTTCGTTAGTTACTACCATTATCGCTTTAATAAAGCTACTGACAATGTTATACAAAATAACTCTCGGAATATCATGTGATTAGCACTACTCTAATTAGTTTCAGCTGTCTCAAGTTCGGTTACAAGTAGAACATCACAATTAGGAATAATCATACGTATATGTCCTATGAATATATAAAAAATCGCTGAATGAAAAAAGTCAGCTACCCGCATTTCTCATGATTAGATTGTAATAACATTATCTGTATATGTCCTTTCGTTTTTTATAGAAACAGAATTGAAGAAAAAGAATATTTCTCAAAAAATAAGATATATCATAGGACTAAAAATTCAATATATTATGAGATTTTGTTTTTCCACGGCTAATTTTAAAGTCGACTAGATTTAATGCCGAAAATAAACTCTTTCCTAACACAAGTACATATATCTCCATGTATAAATGCAAAGCTTCTTTAATAACACGCGCAACATTAATGAGGAAACGCCAACGCTCGCGCCGTACACCATTTCTTCCACTTGCAACAATTCAGATACACGTCTCGCGCGTAGATATTATCTAAGCGGTTACGTTAACACGGAAAGTCTCGCAAGAGAGAAAAACACAATTCGTCCCAAGGAAAGTGGTCGCTTCATTAAGAGCAAAGGGGGAGGGAGAAACATAAACAGCGTCCGTTGCAACACTAGCGAAACATGGAGTCGCACCCTCGCGCGACAACTTACTTATAAGCGTCGAGCGATTAGGGAAGGAAAATACGAATCGAGACCTCACATGAAGAATATAATTCCGCCCGTTACAACTCCGTGGTACAAGCGGTTGAACCTTGCCCCTTAGGGGTCGCGAGGGTGACGGACGGGCTCGAGGAAGAACGAAGAGGAAAAGGTTTGATATGCATTTCCGACACCCTGTTGATATTTGTATTCCTCCCCTCGAGTCTCCGTCAAACCGCATCTGAGAAGCCCTCTTCGCAGAGAGCCTTCCTCACTTAGCTTTTAATGCTCCTTGCATCCTCTTTTTCTCATATCTTTGACGATTCCCTCGTCGAGGGCGCTCGCTGAAATTCTTGCTTTCTTAACCCTCCCCCTTGATTCGACTCACCCCCTTTCGCCACCTCCCCCGCTCTTTCTCATATCTCTTTCCACTGCCCACCGACGAGTCCCATCCATAATCCTAAGCTTCCGCCTCCTCGTATATGCGCCATCTGGCACCATCTCATACCGACAGAGAGAAAGCCCTCTTTCCCATGCATGTATTTAACCAACGTACTTTTTTATACGTATCTTTCATACGCCGGGAGAAACCAAATCGAAATGCCGCAAAAAAACCCTGCGTGGTAATTCTTCTGGAACTAGCTCGCTCGAAGTTTGCGATGGATTTAATTCTGATTTGATTTCCTATGGAGATTGTTGGAAGGGAGCTGTGCAACTATGAAACTTTGGAACAACCAGTTTGAAAGGTGCTCTGGAAGCTGAAAGGGAGGTCAATTGATCGACGTGATACTCCTTTGAAAACTCAAAAGTTATCTACAAGCAATGGTAAAATTGCTGTGCTAATAATCTACTTGTTATCTCTCTTTTACTTATTTACTAACTACAAACTGTCAAGTATTTGCTTTCGGATATCCTAAAGTATTATAAATAACAGAGATCAAAACATTTATGATGTAACTACGATTTAAACCGCGAAGCCCGGTTGCAACACCGGCCTTGAAACCTAATCCTTGTAGTCCTAAGCCATCCCCAAAACGTTTTAACTAACGTAAAATGACCACTTTATCTTCAAGGAATAAAGTAGCACATATGGTAGTTGGTATTTTTGAGATACATGAAGGATGGCGAAAGGTAACGAAAAAGAAGAGTCAATATGCGAAGGCGTTATCTCGTGGAAGGACATTATAATGGAAATAAAACTTCTCGTACACTTCCACGACAGATTTAATTTGGTGACATGTTTCACTAACTAACCAGCATCTTCCCTCTGAATTTTTTTCCACTGAAACTATACCTTTTTCGCTAAAACCATACTTTCAACCAATGAGGAGAGAAAATTCTGAATCTAGAAATAATTATTTGTGTGTACTACAAAATTTGATTTTCTTTCCTTTTTCTAACCACATCTACCCTCCCTCGTATCTAGGAAAGAGAATAATAATCCGTATGTCACGGTCAACTACGCTATAACCGATTCCGTTTGGTCCTAGAATCCACCAAAGAAAAGATTTCCTACATGTTTCAATACTGTTCCTCTAAGCGTTGGTTAGTTGGATTGAAGGAAAAATGTTCTTGATTGGGATCAAATATCAAAAAGAAAGATTCGTTTTTCTATCATACCAATACAATGGCTAAAGTAGTCGTAATCTAAAATGCATACCGCTAGATGTATACATAAATAACAAGAGATTGATTTCCTGATGCCTTTCAAATCTTGATGCTTTTCAAATGCTTCATAACTTACATTCATAACTTACTTCATAACATAATGCTTTTTAACTTCATAGTTAAAAGCTCGAACACCCCTAGTCTACAACAATTTCGCATCGCTTCCCTTAACATCTTTTCCCGTTACTCCTTCCAGTACTTTATTCCAAATCGCAAAAATTCGCACATCATTTCTAGCTTTCTTCATATCCGTATCCACTTTACATAAATTATTCTTTATGACCTCTATCTCAGTGATGTGGTCATAAAGAATATTTAATTTTTAATAATTCATAGATATAAGTTGTGTCGGTTAAAATCACTGAATAGGAGCACATACCTGCGATTAACAAAGAACTATTCGGTAAGGCGAAATCGGAGACAATTTCCAGAGGTATCAGAAAATTTCCCTCCATTTTCACACATGAGCTTCGAGGATTTTGCCGCATGTTTACGGGTCGCGCAGCCCTTCCCACACGCTCTCAGATGATGCCTTTAAAAACCTGCGAAAGACGGAGGCGAGCTGACAGATGTCGGAATGACCTAATTCAAGGAGCGTGGGCACGAAATATCCACTCAAGCTCTCAAGTATATTCTTTAAGATTTATGCCACAATCCATGGATGGTTACTCTCGTAAAACGAGAAACTCAGAGTGCTAGGTAAAGATTCGTTTAGATCGCCATGAGAGGACGTTACGCGAAATGAGCCTCATGACTGAAAATAAAAAACAGATTCATAATTAATTGGTGTCAATGCTGTTTCAGATGATGGTAATACGAATATAAAATTTAATACTAGATTATATAATTAAAACTGTATTAAGAGTAGCAGTATAATACATCACGATTTAAAGGGGTTGGTTTCATAGCTTGTGATTTAAATTAATTTTGATATCATATGGAAATGTTTTGAAAAAATAACGACAAAAGATAACGACTGGTGCGTTATGGATTGAGTAATTGGCTGGTTTTATCTCTAAACAGCGATATTGGTTTTCCCTCCAGGTAGCCTCTAAAACAAATATCCAACACCCAGTATGCAGGATATATCTCAATGTCCCCACAAACATCCATTTACTGAAAAATTACAGTGGTAGGCTGTAACTTAGGTTAGGCTTGTAACAATAACAACTGACGAACACGCATAACAATTTCCTAACCGGGAAAATCCGACTGGCCGGGACTCGAACTTAGCCGAGACTCAGGCTGGGACCTTTGGTTGGTTGGAACGATAGCACGTTAACCACTCCGCTTCCGTTAAAAAGAGATCATTAAAGATTTAAAAGGAGATCGAATGGGTTGATAATCATAAAAATACATCTAACAAGCAAACCATGAGAAATCTTCGTAATCTTTATTACTTGGTAATCGTACTGACAGATTAGTAGTCAATATTGTTTGGAAATTTAGATTCTTTCATTTTATCGAGATATAACTCTCAACATTGCAGATTAAAATATGACTTTAAACTTTGCTTAACAAAATAAGTCATGTTATTCGACGGAGAGATTTACTGGAGGGCTTTATGTTTATAATAAAAAAACAAGAGGAAGACAAAAAGATTTTTTAAAGTGCTTCTGAAACGAAGTATAATACACATTTTTATCTGAACGGTAGAATTATTGTGATTTACAACTTACTCAATCGCTGTATCATAAAACGAAATATTTAAGTTCTGATACATTGATTCATAATTTATTCGCTAACTTATTTCATAAGTATTTGAACGTCAATGATTTCTCAAATCGTCCGAGGCGCTTAAGTAATTTTTCGCCTGAGTTTAGATATTTCTTCCATAGAAAACGTAACTACCGTAGTCATATGCACCCTATCTACGAAGATTTTTACAGGCATATGATGAGTATTTCAACTGCATCACTGACAATCGTTAAATCTTGAACCTAAATTTGGAAATTTGTCTTATAATATTTTCAGTGCTTTAGTAATAATCACCCTTACATTCTAAGGGGATTTATTATTTGAACATCGAAAACGTCAGTTTGTCCTCTGCTAGAAGTATCCCGTTCATTCAAGTTGAATATATCTATAAATGTAAATAAAGCCGTATTCTAATTCCATATTCCACATCACTTCTTTTGATTTCATACAAAGATAAGTGTTAACAAAACGTTGGAGAAATTCTTTACGGAGATTTCACTCATTCACAAGCTGACAGCGCAACAAAACTTCACAAGTGCAGAGTTGAAATTTGAACAAATTAACTTCTTTATGAAGATATTTTTTAACTATCTCTGATAATGACTGGGAGATTTAGAAGATATGGTGTTGGGTATCTCTTTCAGTTCAATTATTTGCCCTAAAACGCATGAAATACCCGGAGAGAATTAAAAGATTCTTCCAATTGTAATGTCTGATATACAATCCATCATAAAAAATACTGTGACAATCGTATCAATCGTAATGCTATAATATTACATTTCGTCAAATAAATTACGGCCAACATTTTCTATTGGATAATTTAGGACTTAAAACATCAGCACGGAGAAATTCTTCATCATATGTATATAGTAATTTAAATTTAAAGACTTTTTTCATCTCATTTCTTGCTAATTCTAAGGGAAAGTACTTGCGTTTCCCACAAATTCAATAATATATTGTCGTAAAAATTGTTATTAACAGTGAAAATTGATCAGAGTAAGAGAACAGGCTATTACCGAAGTCAAGCTGAAGCAATTAATGAAAGGTAAAACCTTTCAAAGCTCTCTTACATCTAATGCCACGAGAAAAAAGAAAAAGATTTCAGAATATCTTCATACTCTTATTCTAAAGCAAAACTTGAATTTCAAACAATATCGAACAAATAAAGAGCAAATTTAATCTAATTCGGCTGATAATAATTTTCTCCTAGCGTAATTTAACTAAAATTATATTTTATGAGTAAACGAAAATAACATGCAAAAAAATTACCCGTAAAAAGGCAATAATTTAACGCATCTCTTTCTGCAGTAAAAATGGTGCTTGAGATTACAGACCTCTCTCTACCTATATATGACTCCTCTCTCTGTTTATGAGAAACACCTATATCCATGCCAATAATTCGCGGATGTTTTCTCAAGCCCATAAAAAAGACTGGAAGATAAGTTGGCGTGATTTGATTTCTTAGTAACCTGAGAAGAGTTGGCTTCTTCGCTAAGAAATCGTTTCTTCGCCATTTCTGTTCAATAAGAATAAACAAAATACGTTTACAGAGAATCAATATCCACCACTGATAGAGAGAAAGAGATAACTGCATTTAGTGAAAAGATAAAAAGAGCTTTATTTTAACGTCTTCTCGGTAAAAAAAATGACTACATTCAAAAAGGAAATTTCTAAATAGGAAGCCTACGTAAATATATGTTTTCCAGGTGTAATTATTTAACCATAGTTTAAGTTACTTCAGTGCTAGGTAACCTATCGAGTTCTACGCCATGCAAGCGCCAATATTAGACTTTACTTTAAGAAGTTACAGAGAGTATAAATTCTTTCCTTTTTATTATCATTATATTATGAAATTTGCGCTATATGAATATATATGCTTTATATACAAAGGAATAGGAATCATTCGATCAAATGGAATGGGTCTTACCATCCAAGTATTTAACACAAAGCCTAAGCTTTCCGAAATTTTTGCAAGTACGTTTTACAAAGAAATCTCCCCAATATGACGTTCTCTTCACAACTACAGTTACGGTGATTTATTATAATGAAAATTTAAGAGATTGGGTACATTCAAAAAGAATCTCAGTATTAAGTGCATCAGAACCGTAGAAAGAGGTTAAACGAGAAGAGATGATTATTAAAATTCTTCGGAGTCCGTCATGAAAAAACAATAGTGGCATTTTTCATGAAGATCCTTGTCGGATACGGAGTGAATAAGCGAGAGTGACTCGGAGGATTCAACGATTCCTAAGCAAATGAGACTGTTTGAGACGTCGCTGACGAACGTGCATTCTTCAACTTCCTCTTCAAATTCTGCTCGTATCCTTTTCCCCCACCCCCACCAGCTGAAGTCTCAATACTCCATCTCTACCTCATCTGCCGCCGCATCCCAATGGTTCTGCATCATCGCACTGTTGATCCCGCGCTTTATGCTCCTTTCCCTTCACTTTTTCCACCTCTCTGTAATACCAACAGCTCATTCGCCCGTTACATCGCCCGTACCCAGATGATGTCCATTCCTTTAATCGCGGTGCGGGGGCGTTGACTCTGCCGACCTCCTCTAAACAAAGTGATTAAGCCTGAAGATGCGATTAAACGCCTACGCCTCTCTCGTCCGTTAATGCGAATGGTGTCAAGCATTAATTTCCCGAGGTAAGAGCGATTCATTTGCCACGAAAGTATCTTTGAATTGCCGCGAACATGTCAAAATTTATGTCTTCTTCAAAGTCATAGGTTTTAGAGTAAGATCTACATTTTACAAATCTTTCTAAAATATACTGACCGGCTCAATTTCATGGAAACCACCGTAAATGAACTGGTGCTTTGATTTAAGCATTAAATTATAACTGGATTTCGAAATGAATCCAAATAAAATCACAGCATACCTTAATTAAAAAAATGTTTAAATGCTTTCTCCTATGAATATTGTACGAATTCGGAATTTTAAAAATCTCAATCAGAATCGCTAAATGGGATACAGAATAATATATTTTTTTAAATGTGTAACTAAGAGATAAATATTTCGCGTTTCATTGTTTTATAAAACTGAAGTATAAATTTAATCAACAATAAAATAATCAATTATAGTTTCAGTAATTCATATAAAAAAATAATAGCTTTGCAGTAATAAAGCTATCCGGGGGTTAATCAACTACAAATTTAAAGAAAAAGGTGTAAATTAACTCCAGGTTTACACAATCTTATATTTTAGAGTCTTTTTTCTCTTTTTTGGGAGAGAAAAGTGAACACACCACAAAATGAAAAATTCATAAACTCGTACTCGTACTCGTACGAATCACCCTCTGGAGGAGAAGTGACAATGCATGCACAAATTAAGCTTCAATTCTTTGAACTAACATCCATCTTTAGAGAATGAATAATTTTTTTTGACTAATTCTGTTTTTCCCTCGAATCAATCCAATCTAGTATAAACAATTTATTCCAAATTTAAATTAGCCTCCATGTTAACTGGATTAATTTATTCAAATCTTATATTTCCTAGTACTATAAACTACAATAATTATGTCCACTCAATATTATTTTGTATCAATGATGGCTACTTATGCGGCAAAATCTCTAAAGAATAAAATCGTTCATATCGTAAGAAAGTATGCTCTAAGTTTTGTGCGGCAATGGTTGGGTTATTTTTGATCCCATTCAGTCATTGGCGCGCATTTTTCTTATCAATCAATCAATTTCAATAATCTTCTAGTTTTTTATTCCTGAGTTTTACAGACTGTACAAGCGTGAGTTAATAAGAACGATTTATAGAGTATTTAATACAGCGAAAGGTAGCAAATGAAATATATTTCAAATATTAAGCCAGGGATCTCAAAATCTCGGCTCTTCCGATGCCTACTTCTGTCTGTCCTCCAGCTAAGGTGAATTTACCGACTTCACGAAGCAGCACTAGCACTGCCAAAAAAGTAGTTTTTCATTCATCGCAATGCTTGTAAAACCCACGAATCTCAGCAAGTGTAGATATACTAGAGCAAAGCAGGCCATACAACCGAAGTGGGTAGTCTGCATTCATACTTCATAACAATGCACCCTTTTAACAAATGCCCTGTCCGCCTCCTGTTCACCTCGCTTTCTTCCCCGCACTTGTCAGTGATTCCTCACATCCTCCCCTAGTCAAAACATTTTATTCTATCCTTCTAACTTTCCCTTTGTGAAAATCGAACTGCCCACTCCAATACATTTACTCTCTTTTCGAATCCTTCAGCAAATAAGAAGCCATTATCTACGATCATACTTGTAAACGGAATTTACATTGTAAACTTATGCATCACCCTTATCATCTTTATCCCATTCATAGGATTTTTCACGTTGTTTCCCGACTTTATTTCTTTGCCGGTCTCCGTTTTATCGCGAAGATCAAATCTCCTTATTCCATCTCGCCTACTACGATGACTATGGAAGTTTGTGATCGAAATACGCATGAGATTTTTAATGAGCTGAGGATTAGTAAAATCATTTATCGCGGAAGGATTCCCAGTTCTCAAGATTTTATCAAAGCATGACATTCTTCCTGTATTTACTGGCACTAGCAAATAATTTTCGATATATTATGCAAAACGTTAATAAACAATACTAAAATGGTTTAAATGGACTTTATCAGAACGCTCCTATGGAGGTTATACCATTTGATTATGTTTCTGGAATTAAACTCAGATAACATTGTAAGATATTTTGTTGAAAACGAGTGTGTGTATTCACCGAAAGATAGGTATTACACGAAATCAATATTACAGAGAGACAAACATTTTTCGATTTTAGTGGCTAAAATTCCTGTTACTATTGCAATGAAGGTCTGAGGAATATGAATTTGAGCTATAGTTGAATATTAGTTTCATACTAGAATACATAAAACATTCTTAAAAGTTATGAAAATTAAGGAAGAAAAGGAATCGTTATAAACCAGATGGTGAAATAGTGACAGAAAAAATAATAATTTTGAGCTAATTATGTGAACAGCATCTTTTTTACTGTAGCACAACCAACCAGGAATAAATACATATAATAGTATATCAAATAACCATTATTTTAATCTGAATGCTATAGTTTTCATTTATGTTAATTTCATCGCATATAATACTCAAGAAGTTTTACTTACTGTTGGGCTCATTTTGCAGCTTTGTATAGTTTTCAATTATGTCAATTTCATCGCATATAATACTCAAGAAGTTTTACTTACTGTTGTGCTCATTTTGCAGCTTTTTATTAATGATTCAGAATAACGCAGTAGTAACCACCAATAATTTTATTCCATAAACACCCATGAAATATTCGCGTCGATCGGTAGAATTAGTATAAAATCCGTATCCGTATACGCAGAAGTATCCACCAATAATTTACTCCATAAACGGCCGCGAAATGGTCGCGTGGAATAGTAGAACTAGAATAAAATTCTTCAGAATGAAAAATATTTTAAAATTTAACGCTATTTCATACTTCTTTCTGACTGATTAGACTTAGAGATGGTACTGCCGCGAAAAGGGAATGACTCGGGCTATGAAACTGTAAACCAGGCTTGCCTTAAACGGTCCCCAAGTTATAAAACGCACGATAATAAGAATTAAATAACTCCGATCTTAAATTTAGCTTGTTATAGTCCCATAAAGAAATCGCGACTCTCCATGGTCAAAAGGCACCGGTGCCGCTGTATCCAAAGGGAAAGGGAACCTTCGAGCCCCCACATCAATTCCATTTCCACTGGAACACCACCGTTCCCCTCTCCCACACTCTATCCACCGCTGCAATTCTACTACACTTCCCACGACCTGAGGAATTCTTTCGACCCTTTACCCCGCCCGACCTGTGCTCGCGAGAGGCAAGAGGAGGATATGCGAGAGAGAGAGAGAGAGAGAGAGAGAAGGGATAATTTTTTATTATAGGTGAAAAGTGAAAGAAGCCTTCTTATTCAACCGCTGCTAGGAGGGGCAGTGCTCCGTTGCTTATGGAGACCGGAGGCGTTGCATTGGCACTGAGCGAACCATCTCCGAGCCCATGTGTTGTTGCATGTGCGCCTGCGTTGTAGCGACTTTCTCTTCGTGAGGCTTAAGAAGATGCACCGCCGAGTGCAGGGAAGGGGTAGGGACATAGGAGTGGGGCTTATATCTGTGTCTACGTGATTAAAGGCGGTGAAGAGACAAATGAATCATAGGAGGACAGAGGCAAAAAAGGGATAAAAAGGAATTAGGTCACGGGGGCGGGAGGTGGAGAGAAGAAAAGTGGCTTATGAAACGTGCTCTCCGCGAATGCTATTTAATTATCCCGTTTCGTTGACGATATAACATTTCTGATGTAAGACAAGAGATGTTTAAAAGTATTAGCTGCGGGATAAAAGTCAAAAGAGACGGTTATCTGAATTCGGGCAGATGGATGGCAGGCAGCCATTGCTACATTATCTAGCTGTCGGTTCTAAGATAATTTTCCATCCCATAACGCAGTCATAAAACTAATTAATTAACTGCGGAGAAATGACGTATTGCTTTGAATTGCAGATTGCTTTTTGAAGATTGGCGAACAAACCCGTAGAGCACCAGTTACAAGCCGAGAATTGTATGCCTTTTAAAATAATACTCTTTATTTTCTCGCTCTTGCAAAAACTATTTTTTATTCATCATTAGTTTTCTTACTTTTGTATTGACATCTGCTTCTCTTGCTCTCTCTCCCCGTTTTCTCGGGAGAATGTCAATTCAAGATAATTAGTCAAAGCTTCTAAGTGGTATATCAAACAGAGAGCAGATATTTGCAAACATTCATTTCTGAATCGAGGATTAACATGATGGAACTATTTACCGGAAGATTTTTTCGATGCTATTCCCCCATCCTAAAAGAGAATTTTGTGTAACTGTTTATAATGTAATATNGATGGCGGTGGGGAAGGGGAGAGTGAGAGGGAAGCGTGGGTGGCTGTTGACTGGTCCGTGAGGGCGGAGGTCATTCGAAGACCGCGCACGCTCAGACGCAGATCCATAGACTTCGGGGGAAGCTGGCTGCCGGTGCCGAATTCCCACAGTCTATGCCCTCGGCTATTCGCTCCGGGGCGACCAATCCGATAACGATTCCCAGAGGAACGGTGGTGCTTTACCTCGCCTTTCACTCGATAAAGATTTATAGAAACGAAATATTCAACTTGTTTCATGCGAAATATGCTGCAGTTCGCATTTTGCCTTCCTATCTAAAGTGAAAATAATAGGAAAGTTTAGCCACCATGAATAAATGTCAAATAGAGGACGGCAAAACAATCAGCTGATTAAGATTGGACTATATGAAAAAATATTACGAGAAATTTATTACGATTTAGAGAAGGAAAAGAAGTAAAATGCTGACTGTAACGATTGCTTACCCGAAAATATTTTAAAGAAGTGGTGCTACTTGGGTACAGTCTACATACATACTACTACCAAGAATTTAACTATTTAAAAACTAACTACGAGATTTAAAAAATCCATCTTCTTATAATTACTAATAAATACAATGACAAAATTGGGATAGCTTTTGGATATTTCCTTTGTATATGGATGTAAAAAAATACTCGTAAATTCAAATAACATAAATGCTTACAATTTTTCCCGATCAATTAAGATATTTTCTAAAATGGCTACATGAGTTAGAAGTCGACCTTTGTGAAAGCGTCGAAGTATTTTCTTCTCTCCATTTATTAAGTTATGCACTACGATCAATGGACAATTGAGACCACGACTCTGCCCTCATGAAATCCATCTTCATTATCCCAAGATCGTGAAATTCAATGAAGAGCGATAACGGGAAACTAATAATGACACGCTACGTATTTCATCGATATATTGGAAATAAAATTCTGCAGAGGAAGGCTCACAATGGATATTTTCTACTGCTCAATATACGAGTATGCTCGGGGACCACAACCTGTTTCGTATGCCTATCTTTTCAATATATTTCATATCAACGTTTTAAATCAGCGGCCACGAGAGGAGAGGCACATCAATTTGAGGGTTTTTGGTTCCCCGACGCAAGCCTTCGCGTAAATTGCATCTCCTTTAGAATTCAAGTTGTAATATCAGACTTGAGACCAATTGACCAACGGGACAGAGATAAGTGAGTTCTCTCTCCGAACGCAGATACGAGAGGTGATTTATCGAAAGGCTGCGGACACTACACACGGCATCCATGCGAGTATAGTGCACCACCCCATAGCCTATAGGAAAAATGAAATGTTGCCCGCGTCAGTGAAGAAAGAAAACCCTGGCGATGTTATTCCAAGTTATTAACATGGAAGGGAGGGAGGTGAGGACTTAATCAACCGAAATCTGTAACCAACATCCGCGTTCGAGGCAGAGACGTCGCCAGCTATCAAGCGGTGATTAATTTTTGATACTGAGGAGGGCTCTAAATCAACAACAGGGCATGCGATCGTCAATTTACCCCAAGCATCTGACAGAAAGAAACAAAACGTGTTACCTCACGTACTTTGGAATTCGAATAAATCCAGCCTGGCAAGGAGACAAGATCGTGAATGAGAATGGGTAGCTGAGTAAAAAATGAACGGAAAGGAAGATATTCCTGCAGCGATAGAAATTCTTTAGCGTCTGACAACGTCTTTTTAACCGTTTTCCCCGTTTTCCGACGCGGATTTTTTACGGCGTGTTAGAAGGATATCGAGACGTGATCGAAATCGCTTCCATCGCACCGCTTCAGGAACGATTTAAATTAGAATTTGAAAAGCGCCAAAGGGGACAGAAAGACATCGCGGTATACTACTTCCAATAACAGTCGACTTCGATGAAAACCTCAGTAGTCGGAGTGATAAATGTACACCTTTCGGAACGAAGGTTAATAACCGTTATCGACCACAATGACATACCAATCTCTCGCGAAATGGTTTTTCTTTGGATCTCTACTGTTGATCCTGATATCCTTTTCGTCTCGACCGTTCGTTAAAACGGGGAAATTATCTTCATTCCAATCGGTACCGACTTATTTTCTACATTATCTAAAAACAAATGCTCGTTTCTGAGTCCATTAACTTTGAACAAGTTTCCTAGCACCCCGGCAGGTTTCCGGAGGGATTTGAAAATAAAAATCGCGCAGTCGTCAATTGTGCAATGACAGCTTTTGCATTGGAATACCTTCTCGTAACTCTCTACTATGTCCCGATAAATTATTACATTCGAGAAGAAATCCCTTTTCCGCATCAGATATTCCAAAGCGAGGGAATTACCAGGAGCTCATTACGCGGAAATCTCCTTTACCGTGACACGGAAGAGATGAAGCTTTATATCCGCGGCCGATTTAAATGATGTGGATTACAGACATTCTTTCTCAAACATTCTGTAAATGCAAGATTCCTGATTCACTCGGGTGTAATTTTCTTACCGTTGTTACATTTATTTACTACTAATATAAGTTTTGCTGAGTGGATAATATATTTAAATAATGCCATGGATTATAATTTATAAAAATACAAGAACACAAGAAAAACTACATTCAATTGCGATTTCTAAAATATGGAAGCAATGGATCGAGGTTTCATCTAATAACTTCTCGCTACTTTTTTCTACAGTTCAATGTCACTATAGCGCATAGGGATTTAAAATGAGCATTTGATTCAAAGCCATATCCTGCTGGGTTACCAATTAAATTTTAGTTGATTTTACTTTTTCTGTATCACAATTTCAGACAGTATTGTTATTTTTTATATGCGTTAAAAATAAATGCTTGAAAGTGTTCGATGCTAGAAGAAAAATGCGAAGGCGAACACGATGTACATGACATCGAAGAATCAATTCCTTTGGGGTTTGTAAAAAGGTAGGAAAAAACCTGGATAAAAAGTTTCTGCTGTCAGCGTTACGTCTTCATTCTACACTTAAATAACCAATGGTGTCATCTCCAGATTTTGGTGTTTTAGATTTATCTCTTCTGTGGGTCAGCACATATAAGGTTAATAATCTCATTAATCAGCGAGGCAAACGGTTCCTCTAGATAACTGCAGTTGAAGATATAAAAAAATGTTAAGACGCTCTCCTTTCTATGGCGTTATCTGTCTTCTAGCATTATTTTCCACAAGCAGGTGCTTTCCCTTGGGCACCGCGCAGTCATATGCCCACGCTCTTTAATTACAGAGGGCAGGCCGCAAACAGCCGAACATAACTTAAAATACAATCGGAGGAGTCCGACGGAGTGCGAGTGGGGAAGGGGGCGTGGTTTTGAGCATACACGGATGGTTCGAGAGGCGCATGGGGGATCTAACGTCACGAGATGGCGGTGGGGAAGGGGAGAGTGAGAGGGAAGCGTGGGTGGCTGTTGACTGGTCCGTGAGGGCGGAGGTCATTCGAAGACCGCGCACGCTCAGACGCAGATCCATAGACTTCGGGGGAAGCTGGCTGCCGGTGCCGAATTCCCACAGTCTATGCCCTCGGCTATTCGCTCCGGGGCGACCAATCCGATAACGATTCCCAGAGGAACGGTGGTGCTTTACCTCGCCTTTCACTCGATAAAGATTTATAGAAACGAAATATTCAACTTGTTTCATGCGAAATATGCTGCAGTTCGCATTTTGCCTTCCTATCTAAAGTGAAAATAATAGGAAAGTTTAGCCACCATGAATAAATGTCAAATAGAGGACGGCAAAACAATCAGCTGATTAAGATTGGACTATATGAAAAAATATTACAAAAATTTCGTATTTTTAAAAGTTACAAAATTAAAATTTGTTACAAAATTCCCAAAAAAAAGAAAACCTGACCGAATTTGGCACCCAACCAGAGTCAAACGAATCTGTATTATTTTATGGGTTTTTTTCCTTTCTTATTGTAAATAATTCTTAATGGGTACTTCCTAATTAAATGCATGAGATTTTAATCTTCAAGAATAGTAAACAATGGTAATGTAGTATTAGCAAGTCAAACATTCATAAACAATGGTGTATTGCATTCTTCATCGTGTTTTAAATTTTAAGCGGTACTACTATCTGATATAGAGGTCAGGAAGATAAAGCCCATAAGAAATCAGCTGATGCCTACAAACTTTCGATGCTGATAGAATTTCTGGCAAGTTGAATACTTTTTTTCCCATAAAGGTATCCTTGGACTTAAATGTAGGGGATTTACTCGACAAATCGAAGAATAATTACAAAAGTATCAATGAAAAGCAAGAGTCATGAGACTATAAATGATCATAAAGAATGAAGAAATATTCTCGACATATTTCTTTTCATTATTTGAGCCTTTATTTCATTATAAACATTCAAACAATTCTTCAAAAAGGTTTATTGCTAGAAGTAAATCAATTACCTACTTAGCTTCGCTTTAACTGAGAACTACTTGGAAAATATATTTTGAAATTCGGCGAGAATTTTCAAATAGTCGTGCTTCATTTGGAAATGTTAAAGGAACAAATTTTTCGGTAAACCGTTACCGTATTTCTTGAATGATTCATATGAAAACGTTACAACTGTTTCAAAAGACAGCGGAAAAAGAAATTAATTGAAAGAATTATTTCATATTAATATATATCGTAAGTTACTGGTCACTAACTAATTTTCTCAACTTTTTCAAGTTTCTAAAGGAAAATATAACATTTTAGCCTACGGTGTTAATAATGAACTATTATGAGGGTCATATATTTTAATATATTTAAATTAACGATGCTACTGAAGTTGCAGCTCAAGTGAATAGCGAAAAAAATTAATTGCAACTTCAGCTTCATCCGAAGATCAAAATCGTACTTTCCAACAGTTTTCTTACGAGTTTCATCAATTTCAGATCAGTTTGAAAAAGTTTATTAAATATCTGATTATTTGTAAATGAAAGAGATATAAACCCGATTTCCAGAGATGTAATGAGTAATGATCAATGGAAAAATACACTCTGAAATGCACACGCCCCGAACAGGATTCGAACTGGGTGTGTGAAAGTTGACGCCCTTACATTCTCGAAAACAATGGAGGAATGTACGTCTCGTATGAATATTTTTCTTGCTGTAAAGTACCAGGGCTTTAAATATGAAAAAATAGCTAAAATCGGAGGTACTGAAGTATGTGTTATAAGCAGAAAATGTGTATACTTTTAAAGGATTTTCATTGGTATTAATAATATAAGGATCCGTTAAAATTTTCGCAGCGTCAATAGTTTATCTCGTTGACGCATTTCGGGGCTACTTTTAGTGATTTTAACTTTAAAATTGTGTATACAACTATACGATACTTAAAACCAAATACGCAATCGCGAGAAAAAATCTAAGAAAATGATATTTCTTCCCGAAGGATTCACGCGTATGTGCAACATGAAGCAAATTTCAAGGAATAATAATCACAGGTTTGGACCTCTGATTTTCAGTGGAACTATAATAGTAAAATTTATCTTTATTCACTATTTCTCTGTAGTTTGATTGATGAAATGAATTGGTATGCAACATCTAAATTTCAGAATATTCAGCAGATATTAAAGTGAATCAGTGTTCATTTCATCAACCCGTGGATTAATCTTCAGGAACACCACACTCCTTTCGTCTTTCTGCTTTCCACTTCATCCTTAAGCATCCCACGTATCTCATTATCTGGTCCAGACCACATACGTGATCTTCCTCTCGTTCTCATACCTTTAACCTTTCTTTCCAGTATTTATTTCAGGAGCCCTCTATTTCTTAAAAGGTGTTTTAAAAGCCTTACTCGTCTATGAGCTATGGTTTTCCCTAAGCTGCGTCCCTAAAATTCCCTAAAGCGCGAATTTCACGGTTTCTTTTATCACCATCTTTATGATACTAATGAATTTACTTCAATGAACTCCCAATGAGAGCAGCTCATGTGTTTTTACCATTTATGCCATTTAGATTACGTATCATGGAGATTATTCGAAATCCGGTTTGGACTCTCATTATGGATTCCTTTGACGCTATAATTAAAGTAGTAGCAATAATAGTTAAAGTAGTAGTTGAATTGCTGAAAGTGTTTCAGCAACTCATTTCGCACTTGGGTCCTCGCCGGGAATCGAATCCGGTACCGCTTTCCCCAAAGGCGAATGCGTAGACCAATTGACTATACCAGAGCCTTAAACCGCTTTAATAATAAATAGTTTATAAACCTTCCTTCAACTTTTGCTGTATATCTATCTCTAAATTTATGTAAATAAAACTAGAAAGAGCCCAAAGAATATTCTAAGGGTTATCCAACTCTAGCGTAAGAAGAAATGTTCAAATGTAAGTCCATTTCCCTGAAAGCCTTAAATTAATTTCACTGCCTATCCCTGAATCTATTAAGGTAAATGATCATAAGAAGGAAGAGAGATTATGTTAATTATATTTCATAACTCTAAAGCATGAATGATTAGAAGTCTTTCGGAAGGAGGCTACAACAAAAAACAACCATTCATGGAAGCATCCACAAACATAAATTCGAAATTAACAGTGTAGCAAATTTTCTGGGCGGGCTTCCATATGAATCGCTATTTCCCGCCTTCCAAGGATACAAAAGGAAGCGATTCCCCTGTTCCGCGCATGCGCTCTAAAGCCTCATCGATGTAGGCGGGAATCTAAAAGGCGTAATCGACAATCATAGATTTAGTGGAACGGATTGTAATTGGAACTTTATGATCGAAGGTGTACCGTAGCGAGAAAACTGCCGGTGAAGCGAACCGTAGGCTAAGATGAGAATATTCAGAATGATTTCTTCTGTATGAATATCTAAAGAGAGCAAAAAAATTCAAACACGACCTCCGTGAAGAAGAAAGTTTATTTTTACATTTGTGAAGGCTATCTCACACGTGATGCTGTAAAGTCGTTGCTTTTCCTTAACACATCGTATAAGAGGTGGAGATATATTGAAGGAAATTCTGAGAATCGAGGAAAACGGGGGAATGTTGGAATATTTCAGCAACCGTTTGATTCCGGAAACAGGTAGAAAGAGGGTGGCCGTAATTGTGAGTGAAGGGTAGACAGTAAAAATAACAAAAATACTGTGGTGTAACAGGGAATATTCTTAGCTCCGGTACGAGTGACTCACGGAAAGAATAATGTCCTGACTAGAAAGCAGGCAGCTAAACATTACGAAGTTATAGAAGATTTTGATCCAATCTCTCTTCGGCGTATTGTTGTAATCTTTCTCCATGTCACGCACGATTATCTACCATCTGTTTATCTCCAATCAAATGGAAGGAGTCGTAGGATGAAAAATACGCTGTAAGTGAAAGGGAACTACTCCTTTAGTCGTGTTTGTTTTCCTTTCGTTTTCATAATATTCGACTGAATAGAATATCCTATTCCGCACACTAATAATTACCTTTTGCCTGTTTCAATTATACTTTCGCGTGTTTTTTAAAAGTAATTAAAAGAAGATACCAGATTATGGAAAGGAAATAGCAGAAGATTCGCATAAGATCCTAGAGACATAAAGTCTGAAAGCGTCTGCAGTTTAATTTCTACACAGGATGAATGTTAATTCATATTGTGTGATAACAAATACAAAAGTAAATTAAATAGTATTCCATAGGATGAATATAAAAATAGGGAAGACTACTAAAAAATTCCAACAATCGTAGAAAAAAATTCAAATATTCTGCAGCTTTGTGGATCGTTTGCAGAATTTCAAGTTTTAACCTGAAATTATTTGCGAGGCTATTATTTAAAAGTCTGTCACAATTGCTGATTCCATTCTTCAATGCAAGTCCATCAAATTACAGACGTATTCCTCGGGTCGATTTAAACATTTCTTTTCAGATAATAATTAGGGACAATTTAATTGGTCCTACTGAATTAAATCATGGGGCAAAAGTTACGAATACTAATAGTTAGTAAATCAGAAACCAAGATCAGCAAAAATTTTTAACCTAGTCAATAAAGCTATAACTTAAAGCTACCGTCTAATTTTCTAAATTTTATCATTCGACAATTACATCCAGTTTTATGTCATTTAATGAAGATATGCATTTACATCATTTCTCATGGTATCAATAACCGATTCGCTCGTACCGTAACGCTGATGAAGATAAAGAATGCAAAAATATTTTCCTTCCTTCCCCTCCCTGTACGCCCGTATCTGAATGGGATTATCTCCGGAGAACGTAGCTCAATGGCTGTCCTCCCACGCATAACTCTACCATGATCATGATCTTCCGTAGCCAAAGCAACCCTGCAAGAGTCCCACCCCTATCACGCGCTCGCACATACTGCGGATTCGGTTCTTCAATATATGTCAACCGCTTTTGTATATTACAAAGCGATCTCGAGAGAGCGTAAAATAAGATAATTTAGTGCTAGTGATATTTATTGACAATTTTCAGAAAACCTTCATAAATGAAAAGGAGATGGATATATCATGGAATATCATTAATTTATCTTTGGAAATCATTTGCTTTTGACCTCGCAGTTCGGAGTCTTACTCATACAGATTACATTGAATTACAATTTTTCCTTCAAAAATTAGTCATACACGAATAGAAGAAAGATTGAAATTTAGGAGGGTTATAAGAAAGATTGTTAGAGAAATGCTAATAATATGTTTCGAATTGAAGACTTGATATTGTACATACAATAACATTCAATATAACAAAAAACACAAACAACTATTAAACATTAAATAAGATAGCCGATAATCGTACTATGAAATAAATTTATTGCAATACCACGAGAAATGTAAAACTTTACGAATGTACACTTTTGAGTTGTACAAAAAATTCGTCTAAAAAGGGCAGAGGGCACTCTATGACATTGACTCGAAATCTTAGACATGAGGACGCGGAGATAAGTAATCAGGGAAATGGTAAATTTATTAATTTAGTCTCAGAAAAATATGGAGTTGATAGAACTAGGAAGGAAAGAGAACGTGCAGAATACTAAAACTACCCCTTTAGGTATAGGTATCCCGCAAAGATAAGACCAACATGTGTGGTGAAAAAGATTACGTGAGATTAAGATAGATGTGCTAGAATGCAGAAAAACTTGTAGATGGAAGGTGAATCTGGGAGGAAAATTTGGAATTACTAAAAGCATTAGGAACTGAGCAGGAAATAATTAACAAATAACTTAGCAAATTGGAACGTTTTCCATGAATCGCAAAAGTAGAAAGAGAAAAGTCTGACTCTACCTGGGCTAGAACCATAATCTAATTCTGGGTGTATTATTCAATCGAAGATTGCCAAAAACGGGATAAGACTTCTCTGTGAGGGACCTAAATAGGCTGTACTCGTACATTGATCTGCATAAGATCCCAGTCTAGTCTCTTATGTTTATCCTTTACCTTCAATGAAATATCAGTAATTATATTTAAGTAGTCTCAAGAAGTAATATACGCCACCCTTTCTAAGTTTTCTCTCAGTTCAATTTACGAGTATGTACATCGTGGAATCCTTGACTGAAATCATTTTCATCCCCAAACAAAAGCCGCCCTTCCCATCATTCTGATTTCAATCCACTTCTTCCTCTGATATCGGTGCTTTATAAAACCCTTTTACTACCTATCACGGCTCCCAAGAGGACCTTCCCATCTTCATTCGCTACCGCCCACGATCTATCTCCCCTTCGCATAACTTCGATTTCTCTTTCTATTGTTGCCGGCAGCGTTTTTCCTTCCTCCCGGCTTCTTCGTTACTCTCCTGACTTCCGTTCCTCTTCCTATCATCCAGGGCAGTTCCTCCTCTTTCATCCATACCTACCATATTCAGCCACATTTCTGCCTCATCCATTCTCTTGTCATTCCTTCTCTTTCCTCTGCCGTAGCTATAATAATATATCCAACCTTGACGACGCATAAACATTCCTCTTTCCTTCGATGTGCCGCCATTCCACTGCAGCTCATCCCGTTTCGCAAATGGAAACCTCGTTCATCCAATGCCCAACATACATTTGTTTCTTTCTGCGGCGCTAAGGCAGTCAGATTTCGATACTGCGATATGAAATGCTTTGGCATCGAGTGAAAAATACCTTATCTATTCATAGAAACCGAAATTGCACCCATGGTGTTTTATTAGCTCCTTCTATGGTATATTTAAAAAGTCATTCGCATTGTTTCCTGTTTTTTCAACAAGGGCGTAATATGTGATTTCCAGGATGTTTTTGCTTTCACATTGAAGTTTAAATGTTTAGAGCATGTTATAGTAAGTGCTTTTTTGTCAAAAAGAAGTGTCAATTAAAATATTTTTTCCGTTGATGGATGCAAAAAAAACTGCAGTTCCTTGACTTAAGAGATTCGAATTCTTTCCGGTACTTTTTATGTACTGATTGACAACTCGATTGCCTTTTATTTTTTTCAACATAGTGATAAATTATGTCCACATTTTTTCTCAAGCTACCAATAGTTAGCTTTTTTCAGTGTACAAAAGCTCATAATTTGAAGGAACCATTAGCCCGAGCGTTTCGCACTCCAACACAATGTGTCATAATTAACTGGTATTAAAGAATTCTTTTAAAATATACTGTTAAATCGACTGTTAAAAAGTCAGAAAACTTAACGAAAAACAGCAAATATATTACAAATATCACTAGGAAACATGAGAAAATTTTATTTCTATTTCCGTCATTCCCATTACTTGTCTTATTTCCTCTAACAATACTCAAGTATAGAATCTTTAGTAATCGATAATTTAATTAAGTTAGGCAACGAAATATATCGTAAATTAATGAATATATATAAATTATATTCGTAACTTAAAAGCTAGACAAATCTTTTCTAACTTCTATGTTCCTCGCTTCATTAAAATCATATACATATATATTGTATATCATAATATCATATACATATATATCAAAGAAAATATCCGATGATAAAAATGAAGTAATCAGCTTGAAAATAGTAATTATGAGTGTTTATCAGTAGAATAATTATTTAATGTCCAAAGGTTGTCCTAAAATATTAGCGTATTGGGAAATAAGGAAAATGAGATTGAATAATTGAAAAAGTATAGCCAAAGAGGGACAAAAATAAGTAATAAAATGAGGCAAAAAATTGTGTCAACTGGATAAATATAAGACGGTAGTTTTCCACTGGCCTTGCATACCTCCGATTTCATGTCCTAAATATTTCAATTTTTTTTAGAGAGTGGCGAAAATTACGAATCCTTATCCATCAAATGTGTACATAAAATCTCGGCGTCTCAGAATAAGCAAATAAAAAATACTCCGAAACGGCGAACCGGTCTTAAAGAAAGAGGTGACCGGGTCTTGAGGTTAGCGGGAATGATAAAGTATCGGTATGAACAAGAACGGCAGGCAAGAATTATATCTTTGTCATACCTTATCTAAAATTCAATGAAAAATGGATGAAGAATGAACATATATCGATAGGGATTTTGTTCACTATTTTTTTAACCGAGACGTACAACAATGAATTGAATGAAGAAACATTTTCACCTTAAGTAGAGTTGGTATCTATAATAGAATTCCTCGAGGTTACTTGAGTATGATAAAACACTTTATTGAACAATAGGTGGAGAAAATTTACGTTCTGCAAACTAAATATATTCTAATAAATCCTACTCAATGTTAGTAATTACTGAAATATATTCTACATAGTAAAGCTAAAATCCAAACATAGGACAGGATATAAATAAATTTTCCTTCCATAAAAAGAAATTCCCATATCTCTTAATGCAGTTTAGAGGAAAATTGAATAACTACAAATTAAGAAAAATCTTCAGTAACATTATTTTAATGAACTGTATGTAAAGAATTTTCATTATAAGGAACCTCGGCAGACTTATGGGACTGATATTCGCTATGTAACACCATTTCCTTCATCCAAAACTTTTTGTCTTTTTATTCCGTTCTTTTACTTCTTTCGTTTTTTTTTTACCTGGCCTCCTTTGAGATTGTTATACAAACGACTATTTTTATATCGTAAGTGTTAATATTTTCATGTAGTTGCAATATTTCGGAATAGTTGTCAATGAAATAAATCAGTTAAAATACTGATTTTAACACAGTAGTATTATGACCAAACAAACGATTGCGATGATGAGTATTTCTCCAGTAAATACATCGGCAGAAAACAGCCGTTATATCTACTTTACTAGGTTTTTCCATAATGCAAGTATAATTTCTATAGCGAAATTCACGATCATAGTTTTGCGAGCAGATAGAAGTAACTGAAAACGCCGCAGGTCAAGCAATCCTTTACCCTTTCGATTCAAGAGATCCCTTATAAATTGGCTTCTGTCGAGATAAAAATAGAGCAGCATAGGTTATAAATGCGAGCATTCGCAAGGAATGTTATTTATGGTCGCCATCAATCCTCATCGACGGCGGCTCCCAGTCATAAGATCGTGGATACCTTCCGAAATGAATCTACGGCAGCAGAAACACGGCGCCTTGATCTTCTAGATGCTAAGAGCACAGCCAGAAACCAAAGACCAAATCACCATCGGTAACGGAGACGATGAGTTGAATTTTGTAGTTAAATGGACTATCGCCGCGAGTCTGGATCGCTTAGGAATGCGCGAGAGGCTACAGTTCGCTCATTCGTCGACTTCACATGGACGCGAAGTGGTGGCAAATGCTTATAAAAGGGGCGGACTGCATTTTCCTAGTCTCTCTGCGGAACAAGCCAACAATTATGCACTTCATTAGGCCACTCCTTTCCAGAGGAACTTGTGTTTATACTCGGATAACCACCAAGCATGGCCGACTAGCCGCAGTGAAGAATTCTCGCGCCTGATTGGTTGTCACGAACCCAAACGGCGGTTGATGATGATGATGACTACGATGACGATGCGTCTGGATGTGGAACTCTGAGGGGAGTTTCCGAGTAATCACTCCGCAAATGAGGATCGCAGAAAGTGCTGAGATAGAGAGGATGAGGGAGAGATTTAGGAGGAGCTAATTGGAAATCGGCAGAATAAAGGAGCGTTTTTCGAATGCATCTTGGTCCTTAGAAGACTGGCACCCAGTCTGGAGTAGGTAGAAAATAGATTCAAACTGTTCATCCGCCCCGAGGGAAAAATTTCAATGCACTCGGAGACCGTGACTATATTACGCATGCTGCTAATACAGATGATGTATCAAATACGGCAAAAACCGATGACGGTCATTTATACCACACAACTAAGTTTGTCGCCAAAAATTAAATCATTTATGGAACTGTTATCCGTTCTATTTCGATGATGCCTTAACGTAAAATTTCATAATTAATTAATCAGTTAAAATGTTTAATTTAAAATAAATAATTATGAGCAAATGTTGGATCACAAATTTCCAAATGCGAGACTAATGTTTCGTTCATGAAGAAGATGATAGAAGAGCCAGTTAAGCAATTTTTGGGATAGATAAAATCAGTTCTGGATGAGTTATCCGTTGACTTGAAAACTGGATGAATTTCATTTCCTATGGTAAAAGTAATTAAATAGGTCGTAATGCAGTTTTACTGTTAACCGTATTGACTGTTTCCGTTAACTGTAAACTGATAGTACCGTACTCCCGAGGTAGCTCTTTTGGAGGTCATTACAGAGATTTCGTGCTGGGGAAATTTCGTGACCGAGACATTTGTCTTTCTTGTCTGCATTGTAATCTTGCCCTGGGTCATTGATAAACCAGTCGGAAATATGTATGATGCGAATACCCAGAATTTAATGACATTCGTCTTTTATTCGTTCATTCAAAGAATCGGCTTCTAACCGTTGCGATTTTTGTGCTAGCTTCTTGTTTAAAGAGGAACCTGTAAAGCGGACTATAAATACGTCGTTTTCATCCACTAATATAGCTTTTTTTGATAAACTCCAAAATGATTCAACCGTGATAGTGGTTATTTATGAAGAGAATCTTCAAAGGCATTCGTTTATTCAACATCGTCATGAGATGTCAGGGTGATACAGACCAATTGGATGATTACTAAAAGTAAAATTATAGGTTACGTAAACTACCTTTAAGCTCCATTTAGATCAGTTGATTTTAAACTTAAACGTACCTCATATTTATGCAAAATATGGATACACATCCATAGCTAATATAATATGGTTTCTGAAATTCGTTTATTACAGATGGAAAAAATGACTAAAATCTGTTCCGCGGCAAAACATAAAGAAAGTAGGAGTTCTCCGTGACCCACTTTGACCCACGCATTTATTGGGGAAGCAAAAATTACAGAGTTGAGCGAAGTGATTCAATCAAAGGAGACAGCGAAGGATCATGTCAGAAGGAAACCGCATCCCGATTGATTTTTATGTTCGTAGCAACCATTACAAGATTACGTGACCACGAAAGAGAAGGCCGCTGAATGAGAAGACGGAATTACTATTGCAAAGGAATTCACGAGAAAATAAGGGGTTGCTCAAGACTGTAAAAGGGATTGAAATCGCATTAACTGCTCAATTTTTACTATAAAGGCTGATAATGCATACAATTAACATACCATCCACTCCATTAAATGCAAATTAATATGAAATGAATGGAGCGTTACGTTCGTAAGTAGAAGAATCCCATTTGTAAAAATACACGTCTATCTATTTTCCTCCATTAGCAACCAGTATCCTGATCTTTCATGAAACTTGTTTTTTGTTTCAAAATGTTTTCAGTACCTATTCAGTTTTTCAATTTTAAAACTATCGTATTAATACAATGATCACGTATCGAGTGTTTGCTTCACAAAAGAAGATTAAGAAAATTCCCAGAAGCAAGAGGCCATCAGTCCATTAAATCAATCAATGCAATAGGTAACAATTTAAAAAAATATATTAAAATGAACATTTGAATAAGTTCAACTCGATTTTAATTTCCCTAGTATCTAAGAAAAGATTCCAGCCTTGCATAGAAAAAGTTAAATTTACGTAAAACTTCCAATTCTAAGCGCAGTTTTGGAGGACTAACTAAATTTATAAGAAAAACGCTGGGTTTATAAACCGTTCAACAACCTAATTAATACAATAAACCTCGAAAAGGCCTTATTATGTATCGAAATAAATTCTGACGGCCGGATTTCGTAAGAGCATTAGAAGTATTTTTTTCTATCATAATGATAATTATTTGTAAAATAATGAAATCATATCTCCATTTCATTTGTATTTCATATTTGAAATATCTTTAATATTTTATTATTTTCGGCAATACTCATCAGAGCTCTTTCATGAGAGTTGAAGAATATTTACACTATCATTAATTGACAGACAAAAACATTTATTAGCATCCGATATCTAATAGGACACAGCGACATTGAGGAATGCAATTACACACAACGGTCCACAATCACACTAATCATATTAACATCAATAAAATAAAGATATTAATTACCTGCGTGTGATAAGCTAAGCTTCTTGATTAAAAATGAAAGACAAAATAATTTCCAGTAACGAAGAGACATAAAACATAAAACATAAAACAATGCGGCAGAAAGAACATCAGAAAAGAACCACCGCCAAACAAGCAAAGAAAATTACTGGGATCTCAAACAACTCATCGACTCGGTTGTAAATTTTAGAATATAGCTTTTAATATTCATGTAATCCGTCCCCATAACATTCACTGATTTTCTACAATCGCTACCTCAACAGGTACCGATCGGACGCATCCTCTTGTTTCCGTTCCAGCACGTGGCTGACTTTTGACCTAATCCGGCAAACCGAGATTGTTACTCTGACCCTCAGCTCTGTTCGCATCCTAACTGCCATTCCGAACCTATCCAGGGCACTTACTCTCGTTTCGTAAACGGGAACCTGCTCCTGCATTATTTTTTAATTTTCTCGTTCGCTTCTTGAACGCAGAAAACCTCGCTTCAATTATCCCTTCTCTCCCAACAGCTCATCGAAGAATCACGCTATCGGCCTCCCTCGTCCATCATCCTCTTCTTACATCGACTCCCTCAAGAGTAGTCCTCGGTTTCTCCCTTTACAATATCCGCCTCCGATGCTCCTCGCGGACTGGTAAGTACCTCACTCTCTGTCAACCTTAACGTCAGTATGCTTGCTTTGTCTCTTCAATCATTCAGCGTTCTCTATTCCCGGTGGCCATTAATTCCTCTTCCATCGCTAATCACTCCTTTTCTTAACGCCCTGAATGGGTTGAGCATGAGATGTTACCGCTCAATGGAACTAGGAGAGCAAAAATAAAATAATTGAGAGGTTTCGATTAAATCGGCATTCATACACCTCTCGCCTAGAATATTGAAATTTTCCCTTAGCTCGGGGGAGAAGCACGAAAGGGATAATGATACGGCAGTTTTAGTAATGAACTTTCTGTGCTGCTTGTTGTCTATCAATCACTATCGCCACACTATCACTAGAAAATCACAGCTTCATTCCTATTTCTTTGATCAAGTGTGTGGAAATTTTAACGATTGTGCCTACTAAAATTATGCCGACATACATTAAGCTCACTCTCGTTCCTCTTTTTATGTTTCTCTAACCTTAATTATCAATCCATCATCGCTGAGGTCTGCTCATTCAGAACATCTTTGCAATCATTCTCTTCGCGCAAGTAGTCGTCTTTCACAACTAACTCTTCCGTTACTTACTATCAAAGAAAGAAAATGAAACTGAGACATTCAGTTATGCGAGGACGATTAAGTTTTCCTCCGCTTAAGATCATCATCTCCTCATTACCGTAACTTAAAATTTACTCACTTTCCAAGCATCATATTAACAATCATACCAATGAAACTTCTTCCAAGGTTATAATTATTGGAATTATGTCATTCTTCGATAGTAAAAGATTTATTTCTGAAGACTAACGTTGATTTATGCATAAAGTTAGTTCTTACTTTTATAATGTTGATAATAGTTCAACTGATTCCAAGCATTCAGTTATATTTCAATTATCAAAGGCAAAATCCAGAGGTGAAAAAGAATAATCGACTGCAGGTATCCAGTATCATCATACATTCTGAATGAGAGCTATTTTTAGTTTAAGTAGTATCTTTCTACTTCTGTTTAGTGCGAGTTGTCTTTAAAAAGTTATACTTATAAGATCCAATAATTTAATTTCAGCACAGTCTTTCCTGTAGCGTAGGCAGCCGCATATACCCTAAATTATCAAACCTAAGTATACGAATTGTGCTACATACCGCCATCATTTTCGATGTAAAGCAATGTTTCAATGAAATCTAAAATCAATGAAGTTTTGAAAAACTCGCATTCAATTCAAATAGATTTAAAGGCACCAGCGGTAAATAAACCGTTGGACCTTTGAATCCAATTTTCTCGCTATCTCTGAAGACCTGAAAGCATAAAGAGAAGTGGAGGCGATGCAACGAACTCAACGCTCCGTTAACTCCCCCACATCCACTTAATCCATTTCGTCCACCTGTTACAGCTTTTTAAATTGACGTGCCGAAAGAAATCGGCCGGAAAAAAACATAACTCCGCGCTCTCACGCAAGAAGATGGAGCGACTTTTTTCCATCCCCTCATTTAGCAACGAGTGCACATTCCGAGCAAGGAAAAATAGGGTGAGCGAGAGAGAAAGGGTTAAACATTGGAACATATCCAAAGGAAAAGAGAAGAAAAAAGATAAAGAGGAGACTGGCGAACGCAGAGCAATTCCTCCTATTCTCCGTCTTGCACCATTTAACCGCTCTCACCCGGTTGAAAAATAATGCACCCGAGAGCCGTCTTTACGTCCTATCTCTTCCGAGGTACCCGCACAAACATACAGTCCTACCATCTGCTATCTCCCTCGTAAACTAGTCTCATTATACCGCCCTCCCCTTTTCGTGAGCTCCATCGAGATGATCCCATTCAATTACCTCCTGCGCAAACTTCGCCGGATACAAAAGATACCTCGACCAACCTCATCCTCTCGAGGAAGTCCGTGGCATTAACGCTCGTTTTTCGCCGATAAGAACGAGGATTAAGGAGTCGCCGAGTGCGATCCGCTCCAGCGATCTGTCTCCGGAGATGGAGAAGGTTCGGCGCTATCTTGCGGTTCACGCGCGGAAGCATTGATCTATCCCACTACAGGGGACCCGCGTCCGTGATGGCACGTAAGGATTGAATTATAAACTGAAATCGCCATTTCTCCTTTTGAATTAATCTTCAAAACCAACATCGGCGAGTGAGATGGCAAATTTCCCAGGAGGGAGTGAAATAATGGACCGGGCATTCATATTATAGAGAAGGCAGTCTCTTTCCGTCAGAGAATAACATCAAAAATATAGCCTCGATATCTAT
>KZ308218.1:276466-301180 GCA_000376725.2 Ladona fulva | reverse complement strand
TATATATATATATAAAGAATAAATAAAATCGCATTGTTTTGAACAACGGTACTTTTCTAATATCTGAGGAAAAATTTCTTGTGCAGATTGAAAGTGGCCCTTTTTCCAATTAGCGAAACAGATATACATTTAACATGCCAAATTAATTTCAGCATAGAAGTTAAAAGTCAATGTCATCATGCAAGTCAATGATTGGCCTGCGGAAGAATAAATTGAAGAGATTACGTCACTACAGATAGCTCTATTGAAATAATAGGCTTCTTCATCTCTGATACACAAGATCTCGCCTTGCTTCCCTCTCAACCTTCCTCCTTAAAGCACAGATGACTTCATTACTTCCTTGCACTGAATACCTAATGAGGGTGTTATAAAAATTCAAACCGGTTGCAAACAAACACCCTTAGGATCTCAAAATATCAAAGATAAGATGATTATTGTGAGTAATTTATTAGTATCAGAAATTGCACGTTTCATGAACGGTAACTTTGAAGCCCCTTATTTAAATCATGGCATTCTTCTTAATTTATCAGTCGTACTTCTTCCAAAAAAATTAAATAAGTCTTTTTAATACCTTAGACGTTTGAAAGAGGAACATTTTTGTGAGGTGACTATTGTACAGCTCAATAATTTTATAAGTGTTCAAGAGGGTTTTCAAATTAATATCTGTCCTACTCAGCGAGCGAGCTTACGATGTTTACTTTTAAAAACTTACTTGCGATTTCCAGAACATTTCATAAATGAGACTTAAGTACATTTCAGCCTGAATTGTATATCTATTGACCTCCTTAAAGAACAAGAAATCCACTCGCGGAAAAACAGGCATCTCAAGAATTATATTCATTCTTCAAATCAAGATCAACATTAATTACTGCCGATGTTGCACTCCCATAACATTCCTTCTCAAACTGATGATGGAAAGTTCTATATTTCAATTTATGATTAGGAAACATCAACTGCTTACTGTTGTGAGGAAAGAGGTACGTTGAGAGAGTAATTTTTTCTTCTTTTCCGAAAGAAAAACGTTCTCCGTCAAAAACAAAAAAGGAAAGAAGTGGTTGTCACATAGCATGCGTTAATAAAAGGGAGATATTAATTGGAACAGACCTGAAAGCGAAAGCAAAAGACGGGGGCATGTTATTAAGTCGCAAATGTAAAGGATTAGTAGATGTAGGCTTCATAATACGATGTATCAGTAAATCAAAACAACCCTGAAATCCGGTAATATTCACTTATGTATCTGACGTATCAATCCACTTATTAATCTTTCAGAGCTATAGGTATTCATCAAGTCACAAATGCAAAATCCCGTACGTTATCGGTGACACTTTGCATGGTCACGGTTTGTATACATTATACTTGAAAGAACTATCATAATCATGAATAACATACGATACATCCTTTATTATACATGCATACCTCTTTCCAAATTCCAAATAACTTCCCAAAACAGAATTTCATCTTCGAATAATTTTCTACTCGTTACTTCATCACTTCTTAAAAAGATCATTCATATTCATACAGGCTAAAATATCTCAAGTTGCTGCAAAAATGGACTTAAATCTAGTGGAGAATTTTCAAAATACATAGCTATGATTATATAGTCTTAGTAGAGTGAATTATAGTTTCATAATATTTTATATAATTTGTCACTCGTATTCGTTACTAAAAATCTGAAAAACACGATTACTCATGTTTACAACTATACCGCTGCCATCGATATGTTGAATTACATTATAGTTGAAAGTTGAATTTCGAATGTCAATTGATAATTTATTTTGGCTCAGTATCAGAAAATGAGGCAAGGGCAAACATCATCCCACTCCTCACTTTGTTTAGTTAGCCTCTAGGGTTTTTGGAAGCTAACGGTCGAGGATTTTGAGTTCAAACTGCCCTTTAGGGTGAATACTATACGGTTAAACAATTTATTGATATTCGTAAAAATTAGAGCATGCCTATACTATACTATTAAATACAAAAAATTGGTGGTTTTCCGAGTAGTTGTGAAAGATTAAAAAAGGTCTATCGGTTTCTCTACATTGAATAACTGTTTTTGGTCAAATGTTCGGAATCTCTTTGCTGCGAATCCCATCCATTTTCTCTTGTTCTCCGAGTATTCCTTTACTTCCATCCAGGGCCAGCGATCTATGGGGATTCAGGTACAAATTTCTATTTACCCCTTCCTCTTTGCCCATGCAATAGTTAATTAGTAAAGGATGATATTTCGCAGAACAGCATTTCCAATAGGTACTCTGTTTGCCCTCAGCAAACTAACGAATTTACATCTCAAAATGGGGTCCGGATGATAGGCATCCAAAGAACCCTCTACCTCTCAGGCCCTGCTTTCCCATACCTGTATTTATCTCTCATGCAGTCTTTTCTTTGCAAAAAATAGCGGTAGTGGTTGGGAATCGCGTAGGGTGGAGGAGCGCGAGTTAGGGGACTCAGGATATAGTTTGACAAAGGCAATATTTTCTGTCGCTATTCTGTTTAAGTTAAACTTTCTCATCACCTGATATCAGCGCGATATATACATCTCAGTATATGTGACCTCGTTCATTAATCGTCTGATGTTTATACGGTCTCCCGTAGAGAATGCTATATTTTTCCCTCTAGCAAGTATGGAACGAGGTAGGTGTGCGAGCATGAATCCCTTCAATAAAACGTGGGTCGTACTAGCACAAACGGTGACACAAAAGTAAGACGTATAATCAATAACGACTCAAGGAGAATAGATGACGAATGCTAATTTTTCAGCTTGGACGACATTAGGTTCGTTTAAAGCAGCAACATGGAATAGGAAAAATTCTTTTCATCTCTATGGTTAACTCCTTGTTTATTTAAATATTACTCCTCAAATACTTATTTATGTTAAAATCCATTAGCATGATTACATTTAATATCGCACTTCTCTTTTATCCAGACAGTGTACAAGTTTATATTGCGGGGTTTTTCTAAACTTGTAATATGTACATCCAATATGAAAAGATTTCCATTCTAAGTTAGTTTATTTCCACGTACGAATTTAATCAAATTTTCTACTTAAATAATCATCGATTCAGAAAAATAGAGGTGGATAAATGATTTTCCTTTTCAATAGAAAGTAAAAACGTGCCTTTATAAACCTTAATTTCATTGCAAATGCAAAAATTAGTAAAGTAATGCAAGAGAAACATTTTTACGCGAGAAAAACAGATCTGTTGAAAGAGATGCATCCATCTTTAACTGGGTCTATTCATAACTTATTCTTATATTTCGCAGTTTATTTCACGTTCATAAAGAAGACAACTTTAGAAGTAATGCTTGGGCTTTACCCATATCTGAGAATCCTTTCAGTCTTCTACTTTATTGTACAGTTCATCGTACTGACACCTTCCTTTTGGTAAAAAAATCTTTGAATTCTCAACGACATAACATTCTATAGATTCCAAAATTAAACTCTGAGTATCATTTCTGTAAATTAAACTAAACTCTATAGCAATAAATTACTTCCAATTTTAAATCAGCAATTAATTTACCTTAGCCTTTTTCGTCGAATCTATTCATTACTGAACACTTTGATAGTGTTACAGCCGGATCTTTAGTATTTTTGGTTTCATAGTAAAGAAAAGAACGGTTGTCATCTTAAAATCTGTACATTAACCTTATAAACTAATCATCTAAATTTAAACCCACTCGATTTGACAATGATCGATGAGGTAGTGTATTTTTTGAATCGTCTTTTCTAAACGAGTTGTTCTGACCAAAGACCACGATTACAATAAATAAACATACATATATAGCGAAAGCTGTTCTTTCGCGAAAGTGATTAAATGGCGTGCATTTAGAAAAATCTCCCTCGTTTTAATGATAAAATATGGAGGAATACGTTTCTCCAATCTTCTCCAAGAAAACCGGCATGGTAACGTCGACGTGAATCGCGAAGAAAGTCTTCCCACAAAAGTAAAAAAGCAGCAAGGACACAATTTATTTATGCAGATGGCCGCAGAATGATGCAATTTCGAGAATAAGAGAGGAATGGAGATGTTCTCTGATTAGTATTGGACGAAGGGGAGGTCGAATTTTTATTCGCTCCTTCGAATGTAGCGACGAGTGACTTACAAGAAAACCCACTCTCGGGACCAAAGCTTTAAAAGGGCGATGCATATGACCTTAAAGTGCATCAAAGCCGTGCTAAGAGAAAAGGATTATTTTTTCTCCATTTTCGGAATGCGGAAATTTCAATGGCGGCTCCCTTATGAAGCAACTGCGATACGAAGTCTCTCGGCGCAGAACAAGAAAGGCCTGTAAACTACGCGACTTTCTGAGGCGATAACAAAACTGCAGAAAGAGTCATGCAATTGAAATAAAACTGTCTTCTAGCAATTTCTAAAATAACACACGGCGGAGAAAGAATACCTTAATGTATGATGTTAAGTATGAGAAACGTTATCACTCGGATAAAATAATGAATGTTAATAATTCAGTTATGTAATTTGCGATGTATTATAGTACACATATGGAAAAAAAATCCACCAACTGAAGAGAATCTGTACCTTCATTCGAGTGAAACAGATCAATTCTATGAGATAGTTGAAAATGTGACGTTTATTGACATTAAAAGATGGTACTATTTTGCCATAACATTTGTAAATAGCAATGCCTTTCACCTATTTCAAAGTGAATTTGAAACTGCAGAAACTAGCAGAAACTCATTTTCGTAAATCACAAAATGTTATTCGCCTTTTAAAAGTATATCCGTTGGCAAATTATCATTTCTCTTCTAAAGATATCTCTCAAACTATACTGAAAAGCAGTAAAAACTATTTAAGCGAAGATTTCCTGGTATTCATCCTACAAATATGAATTTAGGATATATTTAGGGATTCCATTTCCTTTGCTAACCAAAAGAAATCCGCGTTAGAAAATCCTGAGTTTTCTCTTTTTTTAAGTCTCCGTATTTCGTTTGTGCGACGGAATTCGTAATTGGTCATTCGTCGCATCGTTCCTCATAAGACTTGAGTCCAACATGGATAATAGTGGGCTAAGTTATTGCTTTCTGGAAAAGTAAAATGACGAGAAATCACGTTAAGCTCCTTCGGAATGCAGGAGAGAAGGATCAACGCAGATTTGTAAAAGAAAGTGGCGACAGAGACGAGAAGAAATAGAAATGGAGACAAAAAATGTAAGTGACAGAGGCTTTCGTTTATTTACGAGAGAAGTCTTATCACGGAGCGGGATCTTCCCGTTTTTTCACTTCGCCATCGAGTAATATTTCCTGCTTTTGCCTACTTCGCTTTCCTCCTCCGTCCGCAATCTCTGACGCAGTGAGAGAGAGAAAGAGTTAAAACCCCTCGAAACGGGAAGGCAGAGAAAAAATATATGAGGAAGAGGAATATTGCCTCTTTAGATGCAGCGCTACTGTCAATGGACCAATTCAGCTGCCATTTCGACGGAAGAGTAACAGAGCAAGAAACAAGCATCTCAAGAGCGGAAGGCTGAATTATCCGAGATGCAGCATCAAGCTTCCACATCCCATCCCGATCGATTTCCTGATGCTCTCTGCGTGAGAGGAATGGCTTAAGAAATGGGATAATGCCCGGATTCCCTGGCAAGAAATCCTGTCCGACGCGTCGACTGGGAAGAGCAAAACCCAAGGGGGTCTCCGTGGGAATGGGTTACATTACCTCTGATCGGAAAACGCAGTTGGGGTAATGGGCGACATATTTCCAGCCATTTTCCTCTTCCCTATAAATCTGAAACAACTGACGAAAGCAAATAAAATCGAACTGTAACCTTGTGTTTAGCTTGATCCAAAATATAAGGTTTTCCCATGCTGAAGGAAAATGTGTACTATACATTTTAGCTTAAATGTAATCAAATCTTTCATATCGCGCCATCTATTTTGACCCATAATAATTCAAATACTCATTTATAAATAGAATCACCAAAACAACTCGTTACTTCGACTTGTTATATAGTATTGGCCACCTTCATCGTCCCTTCGCCGGCGGGTGGTTTCACAGTCTACATTCGCATTCATGGGAGTATGGGCAACTTCGGAACTGCGAGATAAATCCTCGGAAGGGTGTATTTTCCACATTGGAAAAAGTTTGCCTTCGTTGGAATGAACATTTTCACAGACTGTAAAGTCCTCCATTGCGATGAACTGTCTCAGGAGATGTGTCGACAAGATAGCACGGTGCTTAAGCCACCCAAGTATTTTGTCTCTTTTGATCCCAAAGGTGATCAGCTATTTCGTTTTACTACTCGTTCATGTAAATCCAATCGGGTAAAAACTGCTTATGAATATATAAATAAGCGTACGGGGAAAAGACATACGAGGTTGCAGTTGAAAAACTATTAGTCTAATGTACAGAATGATTGCTTGAATATTTTGCATTGCTATCTACACTCAATAAGAAAAAGATTATTTGGTTGCTCGGGATTTGCAACACATAGTTATGCTGAACCGGTAAATGTAATATAAATTTACTGTTTAAATTGATTTAGCGAGAAACCAAAAAAGATGAGAGAGGAATTCGAAACTGGCATTCAAGCCGTAAATATGCGATACGATGCGCACAATTTTTTATCAAAATTCAAGAAAATGACAGAAAAGCTTATACCCCACCTGTAATACATTCAATAAACATATCTGTCGACCGAACCTTTAAATACGATAGTTATGGTAATATTCAGAAAACTCAAGAATTCAGATAGTGACAGTTTCATAGTAATAATAATAAAATATAAGCTCAGCGTTTAGTTTTTATTCATCGTAGTATTATTTAAAAAGTTATATATACTTTTAGGAATGAGAAAATTCAACATTTAATTAAAGCGCGAAAATATCGTACGAATAAATATTTTTCGTTGACCAAAATAGTTACATTCGCTTGTAAGAAATAGGAGAATTTCGTTTTCCAAGATTACTTAGGCCAAATAATATTTTTTAAGTGTTAATTAAATGACTGGATTGCACGCAATAGGGAAATAAGGATATAGAAAGAAGCATTAGAGAAATTTCCCGTGAAAATACCATTGTAAGAATATATCATCTAAAAGTAAACGGCGAATAAACGACACAGAATCAGGAGTGACTTTGTGGTAATGATTAACGTTAAAAAACCCCATTTTAACTAAAACTTTTACTAAACCACAAGATTTATACACGCACGACCATGCCTTCGCAGCATGGCTGCATCATCAGGTAAAACACAGAATATATACAAAAACATGAAAGTGGCCCTTTTTCCAATTAGCGAAACAGATATACATTTAACATGCCAAATTAATTTCAGCATAGAAGTTAAAAGTCAATGTCATCATGCAAGTCAATGATTGGCCTGCGGAAGAATAAATTGAAGAGATTACGTCACTACAGATAGCTCTATTGAAATAATAGGCTTCTTCATCTCTGATACACAAGATCTCGCCTTGCTTCCCTCTCAACCTTCCTCCTTAAAGCACAGATGACTTCATTACTTCCTTGCACTGAATACCTAATGAGGGTGTTATAAAAATTCAAACCGGTTGCAAACAAACACCCTTAGGATCTCAAAATATCAAAGATAAGATGATTATTGTGAGTAATTTATTAGTATCAGAAATTGCACGTTTCATGAACGGTAACTTTGAAGCCCCTTATTTAAATCATGGCATTCTTCTTAATTTATCAGTCGTACTTCTTCCAAAAAAATTAAATAAGTCTTTTTAATACCTTAGACGTTTGAAAGAGGAACATTTTTGTGAGGTGACTATTGTACAGCTCAATAATTTTATAAGTGTTCAAGAGGGTTTTCAAATTAATATCTGTCCTACTCAGCGAGCGAGCTTACGATGTTTACTTTTAAAAACTTACTTGCGATTTCCAGAACATTTCATAAATGAGACTTAAGTACATTTCAGCCTGAATTGTATATCTATTGACCTCCTTAAAGAACAAGAAATCCACTCGCGGAAAAACAGGCATCTCAAGAATTATATTCATTCTTCAAATCAAGATCAACATTAATTACTGCCGATGTTGCACTCCCATAACATTCCTTCTCAAACTGATGATGGAAAGTTCTATATTTCAATTTATGATTAGGAAACATCAACTGCTTACTGTTGTGAGGAAAGAGGTACGTTGAGAGAGTAATTTTTTCTTCTTTTCCGAAAGAAAAACGTTCTCCGTCAAAAACAAAAAAGGAAAGAAGTGGTTGTCACATAGCATGCGTTAATAAAAGGAAGATATTAATTGGAACAGACCTGAAAGCGAAAGCAAAAGACGGGGGCATGTTATTAAGTCGCAAATGTAAAGGATTAGTAGATGTAGGCTTCATAATACGATGTATCAGTAAATCAAAACAACCCTGAAATCCGGTAATATTCACTTATGTATCTGACGTATCAATCCACTTATTAATCTTTCAGAGCTATAGGTATTCATCAAGTCACAAATGCAAAATCCCGTACGTTATCGGTGACACTTTGCATGGTCACGGTTTGTAGACATTATACTTGAAAGAACTATCATAATCATGAATAACATACGATACATCCTTTATTATACATGCATACCTCTTTCCAAATTCCAAATAACTTCCCAAAACAGAATTTCATCTTCGAATAATTTTCTACTCGTTACTTCATCACTTCTTAAAAAGATCATTCATATTCATACAGGCTAAAATATCTCAAGTTGCTGCAAAAATGGACTTAAATCTAGTGGAGAATTTTCAAAATACATAGCTATGATTATATAGTCTTAGTAGAGTGAATTATAGTTTCATAATATTTTATATAATTTGTCACTCGTATTCGTTACTAAAAATCTGAAAAACACGATTACTCATGTTTACAACTATACCGCTGCCATCGATATGTTGAATTACATTATAGTTGAAAGTTGAATTTCGAATGTCAATTGATAATTTATTTTGGCTCAGTATCAGAAAATGAGGCAAGGGCAAACATCATCCCACTCCTCACTTTGTTTAGTTAGCCTCTAGGGCTTTTGGAAGCTAACGGTCGAGGATTTTGAGTTCAAACTGCCCTTTNAATTTGAAGACGAGAGAGACAATTTCATTAATGTGTATTTTTATGATTCAAGCCGAATTCTCTTTGAGACTATATATTCTGAAAATAATTCTTTGTTTTAATTCCTTGTATAATTTTCGTTTACTTTTCTCTATACACCTTGATAAAACAAACAGGTTTCTTTCATCTTGCTCTTCAGTCAAAAATGTAGCTGACCAGTAAAAGAATTTTATCTCCGCCCATCTGGCAGAATTTCTAATTGGCCAAACGCTCTGCACCTGATGAAATTACTCACGATCAACAGAAGTTCTTACGGTCACGGTCAATGGCCATTTGCATGGGAGCACATTAAGAAGACCAATGGCCGTGGGGAGCGGTCACGAGCCAGAAAGTCTTTGACTTATTTTGCCTTAAATTAATCACGCGACGCCTAAAGACAAAGAAATGCCGCGACGCCCTAACAAATGGCCATCGACTCCCAGTAAGCAGTGATGAACGGAACTAATAGTGAAAGGAGATTTGCCGGAATGATAATGGGCCCTCTACTTACGTCATCTGTACGTGGATAACACATGGAGCCAGCTTTGCTGGAGAAGGAGAGTGCCGCTTGTAATCGGATATTCAAAATTCGATCGCTAATGACTGAATGCTTCTCCAGAGTTATTGATAGAATGGGGGAGGAAAAATGGTAGCGTCACGATTTAAATACGATCTCCGCCAAGTGATGCGTCTTTCTGATCTGATACTGGAGCTTTATAGTTAATTAATGCGCCATTTTTGAGGAAGATAAAATACATGATTTTGAAGTATAAAAATTGTAAGGACCCTCCGCAAGAGAATGCAAATTTTCTACTTCGGAAAGATGAGCAGATTAAAATAGGACATTTTGGGAGTGTTCTTTGTTTTCCCGCGGGCATTTTTAAACGATTTTTGCATCATGGCTCGGGGACGGAAGATAAATTATTCTGATAGTTTGGTCAATGAATGAAATTAATGTTGCAATTTCATGACCCATTTATATTGATCATCTTATTTCCGAAACCGGCATAGCAACTCAAGGGTTTTTGCTTTAATTTTCAACGCTGAGAAACTGCGATTAATATTACATTCAAATTGAAGGCAAAAAAAAAAAACATATTGTTAACTGTATGAAGTGCTCACTACTTAAAGCTAATCACAGAAATTTTACGCGCGTTATTTTAAAAACCCACTTAAGGAGCGGAGTAATTACATGATAGTATTATCAAAAAAAAACCAAAGAACAACTACGAAGAGCAAACTTAACTTGAACACTTAAAATATGGGTGCAAAAACGGAGGCTCACGATTCAATTCGGCCAAATTGAGAATTTTATCCGTCCAGAATGAATTATCAAAGCAGATGAATTTATCAATACTTTTTATTCATACTTGGACGTAGAACTAATTACGGCATTATTCATAATGCAAAAGAAACAACTCGTAAAAAATTAGCCACAAGCAGTTTGTGCACCCACGACTTAAAAAATGTGATTAAACAAGTTTTGAGGTTATTGAATGAGCAGCAGTTTTGATTATCTTAATCATTCTCAATGTGACCAGACAAAAGGAACAGCAAAAGTCGAATCATGCTATGAATGTAAATGGAATATAATAGGAAAATCGAGGTGCGACTATAATCCTAAGGGGACTAATGCTATAGTGTACATAACGCACGTTTCAAAGAGAACGAATAAATAACTTTCTTTGAAATCAGCTTAGAATGTTTTCCATTCTACTTCACTCGTCACTTTCAATAAACTTGCATCCCGCTTTTGCTTACCGGTGGCGATTTGCATACACAACCGAGCGGCTTTATGTTAATCGAGAAATTCTATCGCCTTCGCCATTTCTTTTAATGAGTTGAGCTGAAACCCTAACCCTTGACTTGAAAAATTGAAAAACAAAAGACGCTAGAGCTCCGTCGCACCTTCAGAATGCGGAGAAACGATCTCGAAGCAGCTACGCGGCTATTTGAAACGTCAAAAGAAACCGTTCGCGTTTATTAAAAATAAACACTAGAAAGCTATTGCGACCGTTAATACTAAAGAACTTTCACAGAGATGTTAAAGAGGTTAACAAACTGCCTGTCACTGTCAGATAAAGAAATGAGTTTTAAGGATTCACTAAATGTGAGAGGCTAATATGAGTTAGTACCACATAATAGGGGATACTCATTATTTAAGTTTGTGCAATCTACAGAAATAAGATTAAGCCCAACTTAGATCACATGGCCAACCATGTGCTCCGTTCGAGAAATAGAAATGTAGAGACCACCTCCAAAACTTTTTTATGGTTGGCCATTTAGCTAAAACCATATTTCCACTCTTTTAGACAGAAATTATTTTAATAACTGGTAGTAGCAGTATTATTAACAGTGCTTCGACAGCTAAGGTCATTTCACACATGAGCCCCCACGGGGAATCGCTTTCGCCGAAGTCGAACGCGTTGCCCTCTTGGATATCCGGGAACCCTAAATAACTGGTATATAGGCAACAATGATAAAAATATTGCCATTCACGGGATGAATGACGCCTTACTTTCAAATTTACGAAATCCATAATTAGATTACGAGTATTAAAGGTGCATTTATTTGAATGATTTTTAATGTATTACTTTAAATTCAGTACTTTAAATGTTAGCTTCAGTAGGTAAGTGATGCTGCCGAAGAGTAACGCGGATGACTGAGTAAGGCCTACATATTGTGTACGTTCGAAATGTTTTACATTATCTTATCGAATATTACCAGTAGACATTAAAATTAATTTCTACGTATCAATAATTTATGTTAGCCTCCTAAGAATCATTAATACTTCGTAAATCGAATCTTAATTTGGATAGGCATTAAAGCGTTTTGATGCAAGAAAACCGTTAAAATCACAACAAACTCATAAAGTATCCTGTAAAATAAGCGAAGCTCTAATAAAACTTCGCATGCACAACTTATCATAACAGAACGTGACGGCGCAAGGAAAATGCTTCAGATTGAGGAAAAAGCACATAAAAACATCCCCTGAGAACTCAACCCGCAAATCGCGTTACGCAGACGCTTTGGAACGACTTCAGATAAATGTTGCCCGCAGCAGACTTGAGAAGTGCAGGATCTTCACATGAGTAAAGATACCGCACCATACGAGCTACGATCGCCTCAACCTCCTAATCCCCTTAGAGAATCGTGCATAGGGAAGGCGCAAGTCTTTATTCCAGACAAAAATTCCTGAGCAACGGAATCACACGAGAAACGCATAAACGTTAGAAGGCTATTGGTCGGAAAAGGCGGACGAGAAAGGAGGGGAGGAGCAATTGTCGACTCACTTTAAAGCCGCGAGATGTCTCTTCCATACGAACCCTGCATATTCATCGAGAATCTTCATCCATTCCGAGATGGATAAAAGGGGGCGGTGGCGTCGGTATAATAAGGAAGGGGGAAAGGATTGCTTCACAACGACGCACACGCTCGACAGAACGTGCCCGTGTGTGAGATCACGCCTCCTACACGCGAACCTTGGCGAAAACCTCGCGGTTTCAATGTGAGGCCAAAATATGCGACCGCATGCTGTCATAAATTCTCCCATTCCCGGCGCATCTTTCGAGTTTTACCTTCTCACACCCTTCGGCCGCAGTTGAGGCGTCTCTTTTGAAAAGTTGGAGGCTGGGATAAAAGAGAAATTTGTGGGGGAAGGATATGGGACTGAAAGGAAAGGGAAAGGGAGTTATTTATACTCATCGTACGTCGTTTTGTTGAGCGCGCCTTGCTCATGGACGATAAGTCTTAAAATATTAAAATGGACCGCACATCGCAGTCTTCGTTGTTTCTTAAATTCGGGTATAACGTAAAGCTTTGTATACTTTGAGTTACTGTAGTTGGACCCAGGCGCCAGACAAAACTTTATTCTCAACACCCTACAGCGGATGCAGTGATCAAAGTTCCATTTGGTACACTTGATTTCCTCGGTCAGTAATTCTATCGCCATTAATATGGAATTAGAAAGTGCTAACGTGTACTGAAACTATGCCTTTAAATTAAAATTTGAGCACGATAGAGAGTAATTCAAATTAGATCTCATTAATGACATAACGGATAATGCAATATAATGGAAATAATTAGACCATATAAATATACATATAAAATTAAAGTCGGTAAACGGTGTTTGTTTAATAGATGTATACTGAAATTAGCCTCAAAACACGCTTGAAAACAAATTTTCTTGTGCAACTTCTGCTAAAAATTTAGCTAGCGATAAAAAGAAAAGTCCTCAATAACTAATCTCGGAAGATAAATCTGCCGTTTTGTAAAACGAGTCCATTGACGTTAGCGAGGATTCTAAAGCAATCGTGCATACATATATTGAATTAATGCAGTTTTCTGAAGGTTCATTCATCTCTTCATCGATACGGCGGTCGTTAACGGTCGTTAAAATCGCTTGCATCTGAAACTGGGCCTGGTAATTATATAAAGTAGCTCACTTTGGTTATTGAAAATAAGGTCTCTAGCAATTAGACAAACCACGCTGTCGAGATATACTCAATTGAATAATGTATATGAGCCTCAATCGAAAATCGTTTTCAGCTGTTCCAGCATTTCTATAAAAGGACATTATGACGGTCCCACTGGATTAAAACTGCCTCTATGGAATCGAAAGTCCTTATTTATTCTTCCTTTCTCTCGAAAACGTATGTACGGGTCTTTGACTTCAGCTAATCCAGTAATTTATCGATGATGAATTCGAACGGAAACAGCAAAAATATATACCGCGGATACGCCGAATAACGCTTCGACGCCGTAAGCGAAAATTATGTAGGAATGCGTGAAGTAAGTGATCGATTTATTCTCTTTCGATGCGTAGGGACTTCAGTTAGTCTTTTCGAAAAACTTCGCTTATTTTAGAGCTCTTGAAAAAGGGCTACTTCACTAACCATTCTGTGGCGTCGTTTACTAGTTATACTCCCGCCACGGAGGAGAGTTACGTGCTTTAAGAAATATCATTCTAGAACAAAGGACCAAATTGCTTTCAAAATTTTAATTGATAATAAGGATTACTATCTTGAGCTTCAACTGCATTAATATGTTCATTTACTTCCTGAGAGCAAATTCATGAAACACCCTTTACATAAATGACTAGGATATACGATTCATGGACAATTTTTTTCTGATTTCTCGCGCTCGCTAAAATGATTCTCTTCGGTGAATACGTCATTTAATCTTGTGATATTTCCAGCTACTACTGTTTATACTATAATCAAAGTTGTTCATTTCCATGAAAACAAGTTTGTAGAACGGTTTAGATAACATTAAAAATCAGTCAATTCTGTTGCTATCCTTACAGTAGTTAAAGAAAAATATACTCCGCAAAAACAATATAGAGTCTGGAAAGTTGACCACCTGGCTTCATTTGAGTTCATAATTTTATTTAGAAACCCGTAATGCTGACTGTATGAGTGTGTATTCCTACACAACAAATTTACTCCTAGAAAAACCCGTTATTGGTAGTAACGCAATCAGTAACTTTTTGTAAATGCTGTGATGATCAACTACAGCTCATTCGTACCCCTGGTTTGGGTTCAAAAAGGTCAGTCTTTGGCTTTCTACTTAAATTTGGAGTGTATTTTTTTATGTTTTTTAATTTCTTAATACATTTTCAATCAAAATTGTACTAGCAATTATAACCCAGAGTACACATCTATCTCCATTTCTCACAACAATTTTCTGTCCCAATTATATCATTTGAGGATCGTATGAATGAATTAAGAAATCGAGGTAGAGACGTAATATCAGCAATTTTAAATTTAATTGTGGGATATATCCTCTCAAAAACCTTCAGGTCGTTAATAAATACATCTCTCATAAAAATTGCTCACGATATTACATTAGCACATAACTGTAAACAAACCACTCTTATTTGTTAAGGCAACTGGTTTTGTCTAGGGAGAATCATAACACGAAAAAAGTATAAAAAGCTTATGAGTGGGGCGAGAAACTTAATACTTGGAGAAAGGCGTGGGAGGTGGTAAATTTCTTACCAAAGTGAGAAACGAGCGAGGAGGAGAAGGAATGACCACATCTTTTAAACCTGTAAAAAATAATGGCTTGCGAAATTGGCAAGATGTGTTCAATGAATATGGTGAGCAAAATGTTTTCTAAGAAAGGGTAGTCAGATTTACAAGAGACCTGACTAGGGTTAGTAGGGTATTTTCCCATCGAGCTGAAAAAGGAACATAAATCATCAGTGAAATTTATCATCAGGGGCAAATGACCCGCCCAAATTTTCTCAAGAGAAGTTTTCTTACTTCAATTCAGATATTACTTTTATTTTAATTCTCACCAATTTAATGTAAATTTTATACATATAGTACCTCTAGCTACTGTACGAAAATGAATTATGAAGAACAGGAGTAAAATTTTACTGGGGATTATTATAAGATAAAATAGCGCTCTTTCGTAGAATCTTACTTTTTTTACTGCAACCTCTACGAATAAAGCGTATTTGTAAAAGCTAAATATCCTTATGATAATAAAATATCCTTCAAAAATGCTCGATTATTGTTAGATTTAAATTTTAAGATATGAGTTTTAACTCTTTCAGTTTGTCTGTTGGCAAAATTTTCAATTCTCTATATTTTTCTGTGAGAGATCATGAAAAGAATCGTAATTTATTGCGAAATCATTAGCATTTTTTGATGAAGGTACGGAAGGGCCGGGACAGGACTTGCCCTGTAAAAGCTTTGGTCTGCCTTTCCTATGAAGAGGAGGAGTGAGGAACACCAGAAATTAAGTGCAAAACCATTGGACATAAAAGGCTACATCATGTATCTACGTGTACTGATACGGCCTATTGCTTTAGGATATTGAGTTACGATATACCTACGTACAGCAAACAATACGAACGAATATTTGACAATCTCAAGTGAAAAAATTTCGCAGGCGAGGGAAAATCATTTAAGTCCTCATTATCTACGTAGCTTTTTACGATATTAACCAATTCTACTATGTTTCGATAAAGTGGTAAATCGAAGCAGAGCAAGGTGTAAGATAACTTGATGCTGGACCGTAATACTGTAATTAAGTATATCATAACAAAAAACATGCTTAACCTCGTTTATTATTCCATCAGAGTTCAATCAAGCGTAATGAGGCATAGAAATGAGAACGATGGTTGGGACATTAAGGGTTGAATATGAATAATAAGCTCGTGCTCAACGAGAAGCAAAAAATGGAAAGAAAATATGTTCTCTTCCTCCGGCCCTTCTTCCCATTATTTGCTCTTATTTTACGCCATTCTGAGCACGAGCGAGAATTGAAAATTCGCTGTTTTCGACTGACGCTGAATTATTGATAGGCATAACGGAAGAAGTTCGGCAGGCAATCAAGAAAGACAGAAGGGAAGAGCCTTAAGATGTTCCGGGACCGCTGAATGTTTGATAGCGTTCCGAAGGTGAAAAAGGATTTAACAATGAGAAGGCGAGGACATACGGAGTCGAGGTCAACGTGTTGTGGGCTCGTAAAAGGGGTAGTGCATCCTTGTCGGATGATTGATGCTTCGGCGGCTCACCCCGTGAATTCAGAGAAGCCTGAAGCAGAATTACAGGATGAATGGCATTTCGCGATAAGAAAGATTGAAACATGAAAGAGGGGAACGTTAGGGATGGGAAACTTAATTATCAATTGGAATAATAGCTGCGAAGTAATGTATACTATCACAGTAATTACTTAGATTCTTTTGAGTTTGATTTTTTTAATGCAAAATTCTGATAAATTCCACTGTAAAATGTATCGAAAGTCTGTAAAGTTTAGATTCCTTGTGGGGGCAAAAATTGAATTATCTACACAATAGACATTTGAGTTTAAGAAACCAAACAATTATTTTACAATATTCATACGCTTACATTTAGATAATAAATAAAACGGGATACCTTTCGGAAAATCTATTGAAGAATTATATATTATTTATAACTTGGTTTAATAAAAGTCACAAACACTATACTCCAGGAAAGTATCGCTGTTGATGGATCAGAAAAAGACTCTTCAAAACATGGAAGTTGTTCCATTATAGATTCTAGTAGTGCATGAGGACTTAACTACTGTGGTGACTGCATAGAGCTTCTCACCTGTAAAATGTAAAGGAAAAATCATGAAATAGAATTCCTTTTAGAAATGAGGCAATTAAAGGGAACTTTACTAATCCTCATGAAAATATTTAATGAGTTCTATGAAAGCTCCTCAACTTAGTACCGTAAACTTAGTGGATCATAAAATGAATTGAGATTTGCTAATCTAATTCCCTAATTTTTCTCCATTTACAATAGTGATAATGCAAGATTGATGTAGATAAAATATCTCTCCATGTCGTTTTATAACACAAATTCATCAGCTACTAGTAAGCAACCTTGCCTGTGCATCTCATAAATCCACGCGGAATGGAAAACCTATAATTTTATCACCAATTCGTGCTTATTTCTCATCTTAAACATCATCCTATCAGTTTGCTTGTCTGCATATTTTTCAAAGAGATGAAAATTTCCGCTTGCCTTTTCACCATCACAATATAACAGGCAATCAGATAGACGATAATTTCAGCGTTAATGTGATAGCTATCCAAGATTTAAGAAGAATTATCCGTGAGAGGCGATTTTTATCTTGCTATTTATGGAAGTAATTATACGGCTACGTTTCGTGTAACGAGCGATGTTAAGGATGAAAGTCATGGCTTCAATTTGATAGGCACGAACGAGCCGACCTTATGCACTGATTTGCTAAACGTGGTCAGCTCAAACTATGGACGACTTGATGAGAAAAAGAGCATTAAATTGTATTTCCTGAAAATACTTCTACAACAGTTTCAAATATCACATTTAATTCTTCCGAAGAATCCAATTTTTCTGAGGAGATTTCCGCGTTATATTAAATTCCATTACGTTAAGAATGACAGATCGTCTGAGATAAAAAGTAAATGCGGTAGTGTGATTTTGGTAATGTCGTTATAAACTTTGCTTAATTTTTAGAGCTGATATCCTAAGAATTAAGAATATAGAATCTCTATTGGCTGAAAAAGAATCCATCGATGGATATATTTTGCACATGAAAGCTAGCTTGAACAAATAATTACACCAAGAAAGAAACCTAGTGGTAACTCGGTGCAACAGAAGAAATTTCTGGTTTTTGAAGGTACAATTTCTTTAAATGTCAATGAGTAACAATAAGATCTCCTAATACCGAAAAACATAAAAGAGATGTACGAAGAAACACATTAAAGTACATGACTGGGACTCGAACTCAGGTCTCCCACTTTCCGTTTTTAGTAGTAAGGACAGAAATTAAGAAGTTATCAGAAGTGGATGACATAGGTTCGAGTCCCATACATAGAAACATTTTTCACTTTTGTTTTTCCTTAATTTTTTAAGATGCACTGCAATACATGCTAAATTATTCCTTATCCTTGTTCCCTATAATAAAGATTGGTAAAAAGTGATTAGATAACTTTTAATTAGTGAACCTAGATCTCGGACAATTTTAAGACAATTTTAGGAATGAAAGAACTGGAAACTAACATTTGCATGAAAAGCGTGTGTTTTAGAAAACTGCAAGGAGAAGAGGAGGCAAAAAATTCGGACGAGACAGGGATTTAAAGCTAGTTCTCCATATCTCCTGGAATAGCTTCCAACCATTGATCCTTTTTGCAGAATAACTTCGGAATTGAAGCTTTATCCTGTAATCCTGAGAGATTACACGATACACTTCTCACCTTCTTGATAATCAGTCGAATTTTTGAAGAACAAAGCTGAAATCAGCACCGATAAATCGGAGCCATCTCTTGTTCTGTCAGTAAAGTAACCCAAAAGAGTGATATTTTAAGATTTTGTGTCTTTCTCGCACAAATAACAAACAAAGCAACTTTCATACATCACACGTAATTAAATATCGTTTATTTACGAATGATGGGGATATTTACTCAAACATCCTGGAATTAATAACTAGTTAATTAACATTATTTTGCTCAATATCATATTTACTTTTATTATTTTAGTTGGAAAGATTAATACGATGGAACTTAAAGGGAATTCCCATCCTAAAAAGATTAGTATTTTACTCTTAAATTTCTTATTCTTAAGGTATTTTTCATGATTCGGAGGTTTTTTGCTAATTTATTCAAGTTATTTATTTTCAGTTTCAAGTTGTAAAAATGTACATCTCTAAAATTAATATTTGCAAAAAATTATATTTATGGCTTCAATCCTATTGCATAACAGGCATTGTCTGGAAGACATTACTATAAATAGCGCATTCCTTATTGTAACTCAGGAAATTTTACTACTGAGCGCATTCAAGTAATCCGATAGAAATACTTTTTCTTTCCCTGAATAGCGTTGTCTATTAAAAAAATGAATGACATTTTTGATTAAATACTACAAACGGGAAATTAAACGCTATTTTTATCGACCCCATGGCAAACCGCTTTGTTTGCTAAGGATGACTGAGGAGGGTGTAAAAGAGGAACTAGTGGGACAACGAGTTTTATCACCTGCAGATGAAATGAAATCGACTCTCTAAATGGCGAAATCGGATAGAAAATTCATACCCGGCCAGGGAAACATAACGTCCCTTCCTCACATATAACATCATAGTCGGGATAACCTGGAGTGAAATACTATGCGAAGAACTCTAAACGAAGAGTACCAACTGATGAATAGTGAATTTTATTTTCGAAATGTAATCTGTTATCGAATATTTTACCGTATATCGCAGGGAAAATATTTCTTGTGAAAAGTAAAAATGTGGAAATATAATGACCTTTCGATTCATTCTTCGTAACAGTCGCCCACTTTAAAATAGACCCCCACCAATTACCAAACTCGCAATATCCTTCCACCTTAATTTCACCGAAGCATTCGAGAAAGTTGAGAGAAAACTTTATCAGTCTCAATTTCAACAACAACATGTCTAAACTGCCCATTTTCACCAGAGGAGACGCGCTAGTCAAGACAGGATTCCTCCTACCAAAAATTTCTCTCGTTTCTCCAGCAACTCGGGAGATCGTTACAGAAGTCGAGACGCCCGACATGGAACGCTTGTTAAAATTCATCTGTCACGCTTTATTAAGTACTTCCTCGTCGAAAATTCAGCCTGCCACGATTTATTAATCGCGAGAGAAAAAAAATGTATTCCACGACGTTTCATCCACCCTCAGAACTTCGAGGCAAATTAAAAAAAGAGAGATTTTTCGGGAGAGGTCGAACCGGATCGACCTGATACAATCGATCTCTCGCTTCGGACCATCGCGGATATTAATTGGGAGAAAGCCATCGTCCAGAAATCCGTTTGGAAACGCCTTTGCACCGACAATACTTGTGTGTATTTTGGCCGAAAGAGCCATCCTTCTCTCTCTTTCTCACTCATACTATCGTTTCAACCGGAAGCCGCATCTCGTGCTAGTTGAGAAGAAAAGGTAATCCCGCTCGCACTGATTAATACTATCCAATTACGGAGTCAATTACGCGGCGGACGAGCAGAAAAGGGGATGCTCACTGCTTATACTGTCTCGGGATTATCTCCGCGCGTAATCCTAACACATCGGTTGTCAAAATATCAGCGGGGTTTTTCTGCATTTTTTCCTCTTCCAGCGAGCCCTGCGAGAGCGTTTAATTATTCCCTCGGGAGAGAGAATCTACTTATAACTGCCGAGACGGGAATGGGATGGAACTGGGACGCAGCGAAAGAGATAAACGATACAAGGGCCGGAGTCGAAGAAATGTCGGTCCGAACTCGTGTTAAACGTTCCGCGTTGCCATGTTATTGTGATTGCGATAAATTTTGCGAGCCTTCGCAGCTTCCGATGCGCTGCTCTTTTGTTGAGTTCTCGTTTTCAATGTGTCGTCACTTCTTTCAATTTGGGAACTGGAGATGTTTCCGTCTGCGAGAGACATTTACTACTGAGCACTCTGCAAAGCGTGCATTCTGCTTCTTTCCTTTACATAGGACTGTGCACCAGTTACATTTCCCTAGCGTTTCAGCAATAAAGGTAAAGGCTATGTCCACAGGGATGAAACAATGAGATCTTTAAACGGTTCGCAACTGCACTGAGCCGGTGTACGACGAAAATGCATTAACCATACCTTTCCAACTTTTTACCCTGAGAACAACTAGAATTCACATAATAAAGAATTGGATACTTAGAAAGTTATTCCTTGTCTGAATTTTTTCCTACGTCATAATCCATATTTTTCAGCAATGAGCGATAAACCATGTTAATCAATCAAAATCTAATAAGCATAAAACACAGCAATCGAGTTCTTGCATAGGATTTTGGAAAAGAGAAAATCCGATTTTATTCATACATAAAAACCTCTAAAAGCACGGAAGAAGGTACTCTTGGGTTGTCCACCGGGTAAGTTCCTGGAAGACCGACGTCTCGACCGCCGACTCTATTACCATCTGCAGGGTTGCATACTCCCGAGAACTTACCGAGCCGGCAACCCGAGAGGATTTTCTCCAGTCAACTGTTTTCTCGTTAAATTCACAATCTCAATCAAATATCTTCTCACAATTCAGAAGATGGCCACCGAGTCGGCGGCCGAAACGTCGGTATCCAGCAAACTTATCCGGCTGAAAAATCGAGAGAATTTTCCCCATATTATTCGCAGGGAAATAGTTTTTTTTAACTTCCTCGGAGGAAGGGAGGAAGTTATTCTTCCTTGATGAGTATTTTCTAATTTAACTAATCTACTTTTCCCGTGAATTACATCTAATATTAAAGTAATGCAAGATTTTTATGAATTCGGTGACTAGTAACATTAGGTTTGGTGTCGTGTTTTGAATTTTCAGAAAGTAAATAATACAATATTCCCTGGGGAAAAGAATAAATGGTTGTAGAAAACTTAAGGCGTACTTTAAAAGGTATATGCCACGATTCATAGGAAAAAACAGCTATTTTTTATATGCTTTACGTAATAACTATATATAACACCATAGGTACAATTTAGAAAAACATTGGTGTTTTGAGAGTAGCAAATATGAGCAACTATGAGTTCTATACGTTGGCTACAGAATGAATAGAATCATTATAGTTGGACTGACAGGACAGGGACTTGAACCCGTATCTCCCACTATCAAGGCAGTTGCTCCCCCTGAATAATAATAATAATAGGTCTTTATTAAAGGCGAGATTGAGACTGAAAAGTCTCTTCTTCCATCTAACCTTGCGTCAATGATTTTATGTACATAAAGACTTGTGTATATGTGAAAAGAAATAGAGAGGAAAACTTTAGAAGGACTAGTGGATTCGAGTCCCGGTCCAGTCAGATTGTTTCCTTGCGGGATTTCCTTGAATTATTATCTATAAAAGATTTGTTACACATATTCTATTTTTACCGTTTGGTTGGTTATTTTAAACTACCTGAAAATATAGATATATGTTACTACAATTTCGAGCAATTCATGTCAACAAGCACAAAAGAAACGATGTCGCACTCTAGATGCTAACAATAAAACGAAGCACATGGGCTACTAAGCTAAATAATTAGATGATCTCTTAATCGATGTCTTAATCGGGGAATTCATTTCGGAATCTTCTTGAGTAACATCAATTTTCTCGGTGGAGATGAAGTAGCCTCTTTCATACATGATTCCGTTCGGCTTTCTCTTCATTCCGCCCCAAAATGATCAACCAGCACTTAAAACGAGCTCTTTTAAGAACGTGATGCGATAAGATCTGTCGCTATAACCCTTTCGGGAGAAAATCGCGCTTTCCACTGTGTACCTTCCTCACTCAAACCTTAACGAACAGCTTCTAACGTTGGATGCATTCGCTTTACACCCACCAGGGGGAAGCATTGTCCAGGTTCCTTATAAGCTCCGTTTCATCAGCGTTTCCTCCCCTACCTTAACATACAAAGAGCGAGCGATACCGATCTCACCGTAGGAAATTTCAGCTTCTAGTATCGTTCGATCGACATTTTACATTAAACACACATACTCCCGGAAGGAGTAAGCGCTTACAAAATCCATTTAGTCACGGGCATTCCGAAATCAACGCACGTAAGGAGTCCGATAGCTACGGATCGCGCGTGGTAAGACAAGATTTACGACTGCTTTCAAAATGGTTTTTGAAAAGCGCGAGAAATGGGGAGCTGTTAACCAATCTTTACTGTAAATAGGCAAAGATCTTGTTTACGAGCGGCGATTTTTTTTCGCTAATGTCCTAGGTGACGTCGAAGGCGTCTCGAATTACGATCGATAGATCGACGGCGAGTCTCGAATTTCTCATTCGTCTCCATCGACTCTCGGAGTCGATACGAAAGTTACGCTCCGTAGGAACACCTGGGGCGTCGCCGTGATTGATAATAATGCCCCCGGATTTTTATTTATAACGTGTCATTCCCCTTAACGCGTTCCGAATCTGCATACGCGCACGCACGCACAAGCTCACGCCTTTAGATGGTCGACCGTAAGTTCGAATTTTTTTCCCTTGAGCAAACGAGCGCGAGTCTCCAATCCCTTCTGGACACGCGCCAGCGGGAAACCGGATTCATTCCCTCGTTTACATTTCCCTTCCTCGCCTATAGCACTTTGGGAGAAGGAAAACAATGAGCTCTTAGCGATGAAAAAAGAAAATTCTTTCTTCTAGACGCAACACTAATTTCAGGCCAGCTTCGCAACTCTTTCGCCCAACTTTGCTTAAAAAATCAATAACCCCTTCTGGTCCTACTATTGAACAATCAATTCTTACCACTATAATTAAAGATGGCGTAATTTAAGCTCGAATGGTCCAGAAACCCTTCTCAGTCACGGGACATAACAACGTGAGCTTCGATGCACAATTTTTCGTTTTCAAACCATGTGAACGCGTTTTTTCTATCTCTTACAGCGTATCGAATAAAGAAAAGTTCCGCAATTATGGAACTTTTCTCCATTCCGAAGGTTTTGCGTATAAATAGGAATATCAAACGAGACTCAGGAAAATGAAACATATAGAAATGTAAATGTGATTCGAATGTAAGGAGATTTATGGGTTTGATGTTTTATTCATGGAGAGGGAAGCTGCTTGTGATTTACTAACATCTGAGTCTTGCGTCCTCGGAAATTTACTAAACCTATCCGCTTACCGAATAAGCCGCCCAGCGATTTGAACGCTGGAGAATAGAGGATGTGTATCCTTTTGAATTACTAATACATATATAAAATATAAACATATGGAAACAAAGCCACATTGATTCTAACAGTAATTATAACGTCTAAATTTGTCGATGATTGAGTCTTATCCATCGTTGCCAATGTAGCGATTTCGTCGCTGAATATAGTTACATTTTCCTTCTAATAACGACCTTTATCCTGTTTCAGCGACATTTCGTACTATATGGAGTATGTTGTATTAAGTCGATCCTCTATATGGAGTATGTTGTATTAAGTCGATCCTCTACTACTTTTAACTAGACACGTTTGGCATATTTTTAATAAAAATAGTATTACTTCCTGTCGTTGAAAGTCGTAATATCCTTACTAGAAACGTAATTTGTGTAATTCATGAACTGATACTCCATTTATAGAATAAAAGTTAAACTATTTAATTTTCAACAATTTTAACGACATTATAGCTACTTTTCAGGGTGCATCTAGCGAAATTTTCAGAAATAAATTGACATATATGGTCTAATCACTTTTACAAATGTTGTTTGGTTCAAGTATTATCTTTAAAGAAAGAAG